>KL267763.1:38815-53779 GCA_000699545.1 Podiceps cristatus | reverse complement strand
TTTTAAATTGGGTCACTTGATTTCCCTGCTTCATTTCACAGTAATTGAGGACACACTATCAACGTGCTCAAAAATGTAGAAATAATTTGCAGTTGTAAAACGCTGCTGTTTGATTTATATGTTGTCACTGCAACACCACTAAAATATCCCCATTCTTGCAAAAACAGCCACCAAAAATTGCCGTTGGCCGCTTGGGTTGGCACGCAGTTGTTACACTATCTTTGTGGATGGGCTTGGTGAATAAGATGATTACAGAATTCAGATCTGCCACTTCAAAAGCACTGAATTCTTTCTCTTCAGTGAAGGGCAAACCTCTAATTAGTAGCATTTAAAGTAATTTTTGAGTACTTTTTAGCACTAATCCAATTCAAAATGAATGTGCGTTACGAAAATAGTCTACTTACAATTCAGTAGAGGGCAGTGATACAAATACACAAATAGGATCACTCGTTTTTTTTCAGTGTACAGTTTATAGGAGGGTTCTGAAGGGTTATCTTTTTATTTACGCATTTCACAAATTATCTTCTCTCCACATTGTTTGCTAGTGGAGGCTTTTTGTCAAACATAGGAAATGTGTCTCCTGTTAGTCAAATGAGATGAAAGCAGAAGATACATGGGAATGCTGAAGTGATGTTTCCATTTCAAGTAAAGGTTTCAGTGCTTTTATGCGTTTCTCTTTAGTTTTCCATTTGCATTCTTTTACCTGGCCTATTCAAAATAATTGTAAAAGCAGAATGCAAAATAGATGCAAGAGCAACTAGTTAATGACATTTGAGGCCATTAATCTTTTCTCTGAAAAGAGCTATTGGCAATGTAGCAAGCATGATGGAGTCTTTGGCAAATGGCAACACCAGCTGGTTGGTAGCCAACTGCGCTCAACATGTTGCAGCTGTGGCCAGTATCTGCATCCAGCCAAAGAAATGGGAAATGGCATGGATGACTGAATATCAAACGGGCAGTGATGAACTGAGGAGATGAAATACCTCTGGTGAATTTAACACTATGGAGAGTGGCATTCAGGAAGCCTGTATGTGTATGTGTCTTAGGATTCTTTCCTTAAAGCAGATTTAGTTTTGCTTCTGCTTCATTGCAGCTGATGGAGCTTCTATCTTTTTTTTTACACATTTTTTTTTTTCACCCATCTTCCTAATCTTTAGCATTTTAGCATATTTACTTTCACTACTTTTCTTTCCTCTGGTGTATTTCAGATGTGCCTGTTACCAAAATACTTTAGCAACAAGATTGTGACAGTGAACACCTTCAAATCTTACAGAAAATTGTTCCAATCCCTCCTGGAAATTAAATTCCAGGAAGAGGGGTAAATCATCTAGTGTTTACTAGGAGAGATTTTTTTTAACATCTGTACTTTTGTATGCAGACCAGCTCTTCTGCTGGGTGCTTAGGGAAGGTTGGGCCAGTATTTTGAAGGCAGGTGGGGAGAGAATGGAATAATATGAACCAGAAGACCTTGTACCAAGGGCCCTTTTCCTGAGCCAGCTTTCTTGATTAGCTGCTTGTGTGCTGTAGGAGAGGCTGTCTATATATCTTGTCTTTGTATCTTTGAGTTAACTCCTGCCATGTGACTATCAGTCCTCTCACCTTCTCATCTTTTGCTCAGAGCACAGAGCAGCCCTTAATTCTCAAGACTCTTTCTGGTCACTTCTGTTCATCTGGATCCTGGCTTTTATGTCCAGGTTCAGTCTGGGTTCTTATCTGCTGGTCAGTTCTTATCCCCAAGTTACCACAGGAATATCCTCCACCTCGTGCTCTCACGGTATCTCTAGATACTAACAGCAACTTGAATTTAACATCTTTCATTAAAAGATTTCAAGAAATTCCTGCTGGACCCTGTAGGTTGATGATTATGCTCCTCCTTTCAGTGCTAAGGCAAACAAGCTTTAGAGGCCTCATGAAGTAACCAAGGTTATGCAGAGTGAGTGGCACAGTTTAAAATAATCCACATTTGCCCTGACACTTGATTCACTTTTATAATGCTGGTTCAAGTTGCTTCCTACAAATCAATGTGCATAATTCTTTCCTTAGTTGTTTATTGATTTACTCAATGAATTGAATAGAAGCGTAGCACTCATTAGTTGAGATCCTTACACAGTATCTATCCAATTATCTAGATTCTTAGCTAGTACATACTAGCACAGTTGAATGACATTCAGTTAGTCTAAACCAATTTACACCAGAGGTTTCAAAATTCAATAAAGGTATGGGAAAATCCTCTTCTGAGTGATAATTCTGTTTCTTCGTACAGACGGTTCTTTCACAGTCCTAATTCTGACAAAATACTAAGAGAAGCCAAATTAATTTTTGTTTTGTTCCATTTTTAAATTGGAATCTCTTTTTTTCCTTCACAAATTGTCTATTATTATTCATTATGTGTCCTTTGATGAAAAATGATACATGAAGAATGGTTCCTATTACTGAATTATTTTTGCACATCATGCTTAATTCTGCAAATGAAGCAGATAAAGTCAATGAGGCTCAGTTAAGGACCAAAACTAATTCTGAAAGCTAATTATTTTCACAAGGGAGACTCTTGAAGACTATAAATTAGGAGGTTGCTATTCTAAGAAGTTTTGTCTTCAGCTGAGTTAGTTGCATCTCCAGGAGTGAGAGAGGAATGGGGACAGGCCTGAGCCAACCTGTTCCCCAGCTGAAGGTCTAGCTGGTTGGAGTTGCGTAGCTATTTTTGAAACAGGCCAAAGTACGTTGATGTTTCCTTGTCTGCTTTTTAAACAAAAATGCATCCATGGTACCCCTTTGAATGCAGAAATAAAGGGAGTTACAAGACCCAGAATGTTTCTTATTTAAACCTGTTCATTACCTCAGTGACTGAGATCAGCCTTTGTGTGAAGATTTACTTCAAAGACATGTTATTAATGTTATAAACAAATTGTACGACTCAGAACCACTCCTTGGTTAAAGTCTGTGATCCATTGAGACAGAAAAAGATTTGATAGAATAAGAAAGACAGTGAGCCACTTCTCCAAAGTGGAGTGGTCCTAAGTAATCTGTGGTTCACAGATCTCCTGGGGACCATGTGTGGACCAGAAGCATTGTCAGGTCCAACTTTGTAGAGCAGTGTCCAATTCCAATGTGAATTTGGCCCTTTAGCTGTGTGTAACCTGCTTGTTGACCTCAAATACTGACATTTGTGAACCATCATGTATATTTCAGATATTTTTTAGAAATATAAAAATGTGTTTTTCTTCCTCTTCTTATACTGTCTATATGTCTATTTCAAAGAGAATCTGACTTTCCACGTAAAGAGAAATGAAAATATTGTACCAAGCAAGCAAACATTTTAAAAGCATGCCTGAATGCATCTGTTTTTCCTTCAGAAGCGTGTGTCAGGAATCTCCAGAGCTGCCTGAGGAAGGCAGATGTCTGATTCTCGCAAGAACTTCTGGTGCTTTTGAAGGTCTCAGGCTGTTACTCATTTTTTGACTCATTCAGATTCCATGAAGACCTAGGCAAAAAAGCTACACTCCAAAAGCCACAGGGAGAGGATATAATTAATTGAGTCAAGGAAATATGCTGTATATACTCTGAGCTGCAGGAACAGTTGCTGCCTGTTTTGACACTTTACATATAGTCTTGGAACGGTGACAGCTATTTCAAACTTCTGCTGAGATACTGATGGTTTCAGGCAGAAATCATTTTATTCTGAGTTGCATTTGTACAGGATGTAGGACAATGAGGTCCTCATTCATGATCAGGTAACAATACAATACAGTAATAATGAACTTCACTTGTGACTGTTTTCTCCCTGCCTTTCTTCATTTTTCTTGCTACTTTGCTCTTACTGCGTCTCCCTTTCCTATTATTCCTTTTCATCGGCTTGCCAGGCAAGGATATTGGTTGGGCTTTCTCTCACACACCCAACTTGCCTGCTGGGAGGCTGCACTGTCCCTGCCAGCGCTGCTGTTTCGGCCTCCTCGCTCTGCGCCGCGAGAGTCCTCAGGCAGGGCAGGTGAGATCTCAGTGTTCCTTCATGTTGCCGGTGCCAAACAAAGTCTCTGGTACTTTCTCATGCTGACTTTCTTGAGGTTCTCCTCTTCTTCCATTTCTTGCCTAAATTAAACCATTCTTCAATACTTGATAGCAGCATTTGCTAGCTGCATTCCCAGTTATACATCACATTACGCCTCCTTTTGTATAGAAGGCATCATGTATGGTTTTTACCTCTACTGTTTCCTGACCGTTTCATGTAGCTATCACAGTGTGTTGAAGAGGAATGACACAATGTGGTTGACCCTTTTCTTCAGTTTACTGTCTGGTGGTTAATTTTTTTCACAGGCTCAGCTGCTCCAGCAACATCTGAATCCCAGAGCACAAAGAAAGATAATTCCTGCAGGGCTGTGGAGGAGAGTTTTAGGTCACGTTTGGGACTGAAAATGGCCAGGATGATATTTTTCCCATTATTTCCATGAGCCATTAATGTACCTGGTTTACAGCATATTGATCTGCATCTGTTGCTCCAGTTTTAGAGATAAAGCACTTTTTATAGTTGTCACTCTTGGTTATTAATAAGCTCAAATTCTTGAAGAGGGATATAATTTTCTTCCCAGGCTGCTTCATGTACTGCATATCTTTGTGTCACCATCCCTGCTGCTCTGAGCTCAGCAGATGGCTCTTTGTAAGCAGGTGGTATTTTTTCTTGCTATTGGAAGAAATATATTTACTGCTCATTCTGGCACTCATGAAAAAAAATGTAAACTTTAAAGAGATCTATTAAAAATATAAATAAAATGCCTGTAAGAGTTATTGCCAAATTGATATTGGACCAAAGGCACCTATTCAAGTGATCAGCAGCCAGAAATGAAGTGTACAAGCCAAGATATTGAAAGAACCATTAAGAATGTTAAAAAAATAAAAGAGGCAGATAAATCTCATACTGTGATGAATGATAGCCAAGGAACATCTAATCATATCTGGGTAGCATTTACTGAAATAACTCAACCAGACAAAAATGAAGAACATGAAAAAGATGGTGTAAAAATTATTGGAATGTTCTTTTTTCTGACAAATTTTCATTAATCTTCAAGAAGGAATAAGGATTTATTTAAAACAAATTAAATTAAGTGGTGAGCACTAGAATACGGTTCCTCTTGATCTTGGTATGGCTATAAAAACATAACTTTCTCAGAACCTGCATATATATTGGGGGGGGGGGGGGGGGGGGGGGGGGGCGTGTTTGCAGTTTTCCAACCACCTCTCCCTAATAAACCATCACACACAATCCTGGCTATGTTTAATTGGAAAATTGCTCATTGCTGTAAGAAAATGTGAAATACAAGAAATATATAGCAAACAAGCATACAAAAGACACATAACCAACTATCATGACTAACTCTAGGCTTCCATTCCTTGATTAACTATCTGAATTTTTTGCTTTTAAAGGCAACTTCTTGGATATAATTAAGAGTGATATGGAGAAAGTGGCTCTGTGCATATTGTGACAAACTGATTTTAAAAAAAAAGGAATGTTTAACAACAGAATAGACCAAAGCTTGGCTTCTTCACTGTACAAATACAGATTTCATGAGGTCTTCTCTCAGTAGATGCTCATCCTTTTTGTTGTGTCCTTTAAGGAGGAATAGCCTGCTTAATTTCTGCTAGAGCTCTGCTGTTGTCATCAGTTACAGCAAGATAATCTAGTGATCTAAAAGCTCCATGGGATGTCTCTCCCATGAAAGAGAGAATATAAGAGCATGTTCTCTCTGTGTCTAACTGTAAGAGTAGGTGGGTTTAAGCTACACTCTGTAGTCAGTAAACATTTTCAGATTCGAGCTGGTTCTGGTATGTACTTAAGGATCAGGTAGCAGCTGGCTTGAAACTCAGAGCTGGATGAAGTGAAATTTGGTCTTAGGACTTGAAATTTCAGTGAAGGCTGGGGTAAGGGCTTAAACTACTCATTTTGATTCAGGTATGTCACGTTATGAACATGCTCTAAGACTATATGTCTGGCCACTCAATGAGCAAGTTATTTGTTATGAGCAGATGAGTGTTAACAATTTAAATGCTTCTCCTTACTTGAACAGCAAACGGAGTTCCCTGATGTGGTGTTGCTGGCTGGTCCTGCAGACGCTTACACAAGTGGGTGTAACGTTCCTTTGGGGATCAATTCCCTCTGGCTGCTGGGCTGCTCCCACAGAGGTGTGACAGGGCAACTCGTTGCTATTAGTCATTGCTAACCCTACACAGACCGCTCTGGACATAGCACTGGTTGATCTGTTCAGCTTTCACAAACTCTCTCTTTGTAAGGTGATAGGAAATTGTGCCCAGAAAGTGCCCAGAAACTCTGGTGCCTCTGCAAACTCTTTGCTTTGCGTGCAACTCCATTTCTTACCCAGCTATCGGCAGTCTAAACCAATGATCAAGAAACAAATGCATTTCTTATTTTCTCCTTTTTTTTTTTTTTTTCCAGATTTCAGAGACACTGATCCAGAAACTGAACCAAAACCTGGTCCATTTTGAGTTGAAGCCAGGGGTTCGAATCCTCATCCATGCTGCCCATTTAA
Organism: Podiceps cristatus; assembly: GCA_000699545.1. Lineage (NCBI taxonomy): Eukaryota > Metazoa > Chordata > Aves > Podicipediformes > Podicipedidae > Podiceps > Podiceps cristatus. Next base: position 47,243 of record KL267763.1, on the reverse strand, counting down.
CAGCAGGTCAGTGTCTTCTTTCTGTGTACACCCTCTCTGCGGCTCTGTCACACAGCAGGTGATATATTCCTTGGTATTAGTAGTGTGCTATCAGCTGTATTTTAAACATTTCTTATTTTATGGCACAATAACAACCCCGTGTAGGGGCAGACACTAAAATACCTGCTTCAACTCCCCTTTCTTTATCATGCCAAAATGGTATAGTGGCTTTTGGATTTGCAAGAATTTGCTGTTACTCTTAGAGATGCAGTATAAGTAGCAGTAGAAATATGTACTTTTTGGCTGTGTCTGAAATATTCAACAGCTAAGCAGCACCATGGCATATTCAGCCTGGATCATACAATGCAAAGTTTACCAGCTAGCCTTGGATATATTTAGATAATCTAGAGTCAACGAACACTCAAAGCAACCAAGCACAGTTCAGAAGTTGTTCAGCAGTCTGAAAGACTAGAATCAATTTACATATGCACAAACATAAGATTAGGCAGTCTGGACTTTAAATAATCCTCTCTCAAAATGAGCCATCTCCAAAGTCCTGATATTTAATTATGTGTGTCTCTGTCTATTCTGTATGATAAACCCTCATTTCACAGCACAGGCCCTATTTAACTACTACAAGAGATGGGATGAACAAATCCATGCTCAGGATTCTTAGGAATTACTTTTCTCCAGGAGCTGCTGATAATCCTGAGCAGGTGGTATCAGCTTCTTTTGCTAACTTGCAAACAGAAAGCCCCAGTTTACTTGCACCAGCAAACTGCTCTACAAAAACCAGATTATGGTATGAACAGGTCTGCCCAAGCTAGTGTCAGCCCACGTGCTGCCTTGTCCATAAAGGGAAGGACAAAGACTGTTGAGAAAGGGTGTAATGCGACTGCATTTAAATCCCCTCAGAAGAAATCCTTGGTGTTTGCAATATTTCATTTTTCCTAAGCAAAATTTGCTAATATCTGCCCTGGGAATATTGCTGCATGTTTCTGCTTTCCATTAGCTGTGGAATAGATGATCAGATGCTTACTTTTAGACATGTTAGAACCAAAAGAATAAAAAAATCAGAGATGCAGAACCGCTGAGTAATCTCTAAAGAAAAAAAAAAAAAACAAACACAACAGCTTGAGAAGAGAGTTTGATTTTTTTTCTCCTGTAGATCATAAAAGAAAAAGTAATAGACATATGTCAAGAACTGTATGACTTTACATTTAAGATTAAAATTCATATACATTTTACATAACCGTTAGCAGAGAAGCAATCCTTGACCTGAATTTTCAACAATGACCAGTGATATTATGTGTACTTTCAGAAAATGCTCAGTGCCCATCTCTTAAAAGAAATGTGTCTGAAAGCATCTTAATGTGAACTTCGAACGTGGAGTTACCTGCAATTGCTCGTCATGTTTGAAATTTGTTTCGGGGCATTTACTCTGCCAATGCACATGGCTATTTTCCATTTTTGGTCAATGTAAAGGTCAAATCCCAAAGGAACATTTAGACATGACTGCTCTGGCCCTGAATATACTGTAGGCCTTTTCTAAAATATTTTAATTAGAAAGAATCATCTTAGATATTCCTAGGAAAGGCTCATCTTTGCTTCTTCCTACTGAAAGGACATTCCTGATTTCCTGTAGTGGAAACAGATAACACTTAAAATCACATATCCAGCCCTGCTTTTAATACAAGATAAATCTCATCCAAGTTTTGTGCTGTATGTAGGAGCCTTCTGCAGCTTCTTGGAGAGGAATTTTGGGCATCTCTGCATGAGGGAGTGCACAGGGTCCCCAGCTGCTCCATCCACGCTCAGAGCTGGCTAAAAGCCGGGTAGCTCCAGTCCCAAGCCAGTTACTGGAGGTACTCTAGCACTTTTCTGGGCTACTAAACCTTGTTGGCTGCCCAGAATGAACCAAAAGGCAGGATCTATCAGTGTGGCATGCTAAATAACGGTATGGCCTGTTGCCTGTTAACTCAGGCTGAAGCAGAGGGTGCTTGGCTCAGACACGCTGTATAAATACATGATCTTTGTGCCCAATGAAAACACACATTTTTATTTGTATTTACACATGCACCAGGAAGGAGCACTTCTTGTCCATAATAGATGCAAACACTCATTTGTCCTGCAAGGTAGGCTTTGTTGTACTTCTTTTTGAAGCCACTGGTGAGATGTGAGTAATTGCTGCAACTAGCTTCGCAGTGTCCTATAGGAGCACTACAGGGTTTTGTCTCTTGCAGAAATATGGTTCAGTAAGAATGCAAAATGAGCCTGGACTGCCAAACCAGATATTAAAAAGCCCAGAGAGAAGCCACTGTGAGGTCTTTGAGGGAATATGCTCCTTATCAAGTTGCAGAGGTCATGACTCAGTTGCCTGTCTAAATAAAAGGCCCAATTTCATAACATCAAAACTTGGGAATAGTTTAGAATTTGACAAAACGCCAAAAGAGAGATTTACTTCACTGCTGAAAACTATTGTTTTGGTTGTCACGGAAGAAGAATAATTGTCCTTTTGAAATCCAAGCTTTTATAAAAATTTAAATAAAATAAAGCAGGGAGGCCTGGAAGACAAGCCAGCACCAGGAGCAGAAACCACAGTCCAGGGGGATGCACATGGCCCAGAGGTGCTGCTCTGGTCTGTGGTATCCCGTCTGCCCCAGCCTTTTCCCTATGACTCTGCTGGGCTCCTGGCAGCTAAGGGCTGTAGTTGACTGAACCACAAAGCGCAGCATGTGTTTGTGTAAGTGCACAGGTATGTACACGTATGACTACATTTGTGTTCCCGTGCCTCAGTGCACATGTTTGTTCGTCTCTCTGTGTGTGCCTGGTCATGCACAGCGGACATTTCTGCAGCAGAGGAGCTGCAGGGAACAAGAGTGCAGGTATCTAAGCCAGCTTGGTCTGGATGTTCAAGCAGAACCTGTAGGAATGAGACCCTGTGTGTGTGTGTGTGTTTATGTGCGTGTTGTATGTGAGCATGTGCATTCCCTGGAGCACAGAAGGACAGGCGTTGGGCTCAGCACATTTCATGCCTCCATCTTTGTTCAGGCCACACTGGGGGAGGAAGGGTTAATTTACGGTGATTATAGACAACAGATTGCAATCCATTCATCATGTTTGTTCCTCCTTCTCATGAAAAAATAACAAAACAATGTCCCCAACCCAACAGACAACAACCTCAACTCTAAGGCAGAGTAAAATATGCCAATATTCCTCACAAAGCAGTTAAATAGCTGGTTTTTACCAGACTCTCAGCACAGCATTGTAACAAGAACATTGAGTGATGCTGAGCCTGACTTGGTCGGAGAGCCACTTTGTCATCCCACAGAACTGCAGAGACCCACAAAATACAGACGCAAAGGACACAGAGTGGAGATGTGTGAGGAATTCATAACAACGGATCATTTCACCCCAGTGCCTCACCTTCCTGAGGATAGCCTGCTTGATATGGGAAGGAGAAGTTTTTTCACTTCTTTTTGTAAATTTTGGCTTTATCAGGCTGGGTGTGAGAGCTGAAAGCATGCATGTCGTGCATGTGATGTGTGAGCCTGAGAAATATTTGCTTGTGTGTGCATGTGTTCTTGTGTCTGCTGGCTCTGCTTTAGGATGGGTCCATTGTGGAGAGGGGTGAGACAGGGGATGCACATGACAGTGGTTCAAGTTAACTTTCAACTGCCTTGCAGAGGCACTACCTACACCTTGTGCTGGCTGTAACACCAGATGGACAGTCACTGAGGAGGTAACGGCTGTGTGCGTTAGCTCTGTGTAATGGCACAGCTCCAGCTGCAGGTCTGGCTAGAGTGTGTTTTATTAGTGTCTGCATGAACAACTGAGACTGCTGGACCTATGTGTGCGCCCTTGTGGGTGCTAAATGTCTTTTTGTTTGTGTGGGTGCGTGTGAGTGATGGAAACTGTCTCTAATTCAATTTACTTTGTATTTCTGAGAAAGCCACGCTGTAGCTGGTTTGTGTGGCCTTATTTCGCAAGGGGCTATGAAAATGAGTGCATAAAACTCAGAGGAGAAGCACGGGGAGACTTTTTGTTTGGTATGGGGTTTGTTTGTTTTTTTCTTTGAACCTCTGCACTGTCTTATATGGAAGACTTGTAGGAGAGAGAGCAGGGCACCAGGGGAAAGAATAAAACATGTTCAGAAGAGTAGAAAAGAGATAAAGGAAGAAACTGAAAATGTCAGAGGTGTGAGAAGGCTTTGCCATGATACGGCATGGATGTTGAGGCAGTGTCTGTGGAGGGCACTGGACTTCTGGTTGGGAAGGAAGAGGACTGCAGAGGGCAATACATTTGGTGAGCATTGCTGTTTCAGTAAAATTGAGGAGCCGGTTGCTCATTATTCACTATGCTGTGGGAGCTACCCAGACTAGCTCTAAGTGAAATAGAAAGTCAACATGACAAGTTAGCCCGGGGGCAGCTCCAGGATCATCCAGAAAATGCTAGTTTTGGTACCAAGTGACCTCGTTTGCCTTAGGTAATTGTCTGCAGTATAAGACAGTATGCTTCAGGCAGTCAGTCCTCTACCAGGCCAGAGAGGAGAGGTCTCTAAGAAGAAAGCCATGGGGCCTCACATCAAGAGGTAGGTTGAGCACCATTGGTCTGAACCCAGGTTTCTTCCCAGATGGATTAGAAAGAGAGAGAAGCCCTGGAGACGCGTGGACAGATGAGGTTTGGGGGCAGTTTTAACCTTCTCTCCCTCTCTTGCAGCTCCCCTGGTGGACCTCACTCCCAGTCACAGTGGTTCAGCTATGCTGATGCTCCTCTCTGTCGTTTTTGTGGGACTAGCCGTGTTTGTAATCTACAAGTTCAAAAGGTATGACCCTTCTTGAGCTGTTTCCCTCTCCCCATTGCTGCCTTTCACTGAGGTGTTTGGGGTCTGTTTTGCTGGGTTTTCTTTTTTGCAGTGATGTTTCTTGGTTTGTAAAAGCTGATGCTACATCATCTGCCAGAGTACCCCACAATGATGGTTTCTGTTAATGTTTTAGGAAGATTCCTGGCCTTAATATATATGCACAGATGCAGAATGAAAAAGATCAAGAGATGGTCAGTCCAGTCAGTCAGAGGGAAAGCATACCTAATGTCCCTCAAAGTGAGCTGATGAGCCCTGAGCAACTAGTAGATGAGAAGTTGGAAGTCCAGCCCATAGGTAAATAATTTGCAGCATCCTGCAGCTCGTCAGACTCTGACTTATAATTGGCTAACCCTTTTCTCAGCCTCCTCTCTTCCCATATTCCTGCACACTCCTCCTCCCATCCTCTTCTGCTGCAGCATTAGTTTTGCTACAGGAAACCTTGCTAACTCTCCCTCTCCCTCACAGCTACATGATGGAAAGGAGGGGAACAACTTTAGGCTTTTTCTTTCTCCTAGTTGCTCTGTGTAGATCCCCTCCCCTTCTCAAAAATCCTGCCGGCACTTAACTTGCACTATGAGGCAATTTAATTTATTTTGCTGGGGCTGATGTAGTTGCGGGGCTAAACCTTACACCTGAGGCATATCCAGGAGAACTTCAGCCACCCTCACCTGGAACATGGAGGTGAGCAGGTGATTCGGTAAGTCAGATCTAAAAGCTAAATATTCATTGATGTTTTGACTGCTGTGGCCTTTGTGCTGTGCCAGACCTTGTTGCCAGCAGCAATGCTAGCCTGGCTGATTCCCAGGGAAATCGAGCAAAACCTGGGATCTCAGCATTGGACAGCTGGGTTTGCCCTCGAGCTGATTTCTCCCACAGGCCTCTGTGGTTGAAAATTTGCAAAGCAGGCTTTCATAGGACCTAAAGGGAATAGACTTGAAGCGGGCATCCTGGGTTCAGTCACACACTTGCTCATGCGTCTATGTTTCCTGTTACTCTGACTATAGTAAAAGTGTTGGAATGGAGCAGGGAGGTTTCAGCCTGGGAAAATGTCCTGCTAAAGCCAGCATTGCTCGGGCATTGCTCTGCTTCACTTGCGAGGTGACAATTCTGCAGGCTCAGACTAGAGGTACAGTACAGGACCCCTGCAAATAAGGACACGGACCTATTTTAGAGGAATGAAAGTTCATAGCTGTTCTGACTCAGACTAGAGTGAGGCATAGTCATAACTGAGATCCCTTATTTGTATAATTTTATCAGCTTAACCAAACCTTAGATCCTACCTGAGGATATCCCTAAATTGTATGGGAGTGTTTGCTACAGCAGGCTTCATGTCATAGGAGTGGGAGCAAGGGGAAGGGCAATTAAAGGAGGGAATGTGATGGGCTAAGATTATGGCCTGTGAAACAACCTGGGAGCAAAAAGAAGAAATTCTCTTGATGAATTTGATGTCTAAGCTGGAAGCCCCACTGCAATCAATACTGATCTCTCCTCACCCATTCACCAAGGAGAGATCTGGTAGCTAATAAAAGCTTGTAAGCAGCTGCTCATCAGCAAACCTGGACGTCCCTGCTTAGCAGAACACAGGATGGAGTGAGGGGACCAACCTTCCCATGTGGTGTTCCCCATACAGAGCAACCTCAGGCCACAGTCCAGAACCCAAGGAAAGGAAATGCAACCAAGGTAGTCTGGACAGAGGACTTCCAAAAGGCTTGTGGATCACCAAGAGGTTTCAAGCCAAGACCCGGAGCGGTGGGTCCTAAACTTTAACAATTCTTTTTTTCATTTGTTTTTCTTTTTTTTCTTTTTTTTTTTTTTTTTCCCCAGAAGCCTTCAAGGCAAAATTGATATAAGATGCTAAGGGAGAAACACCCAATTTCAGGTCAGGAACTCTCTTTCTAGAGTTAGATGGGCTTTGAGTTTCCCCTTTCTAAAAAAGTATAATGACGGTGGTTCATCCTGTTCCAGGGGTAGGGAAACATGTGTTTTCACAGGTCACTCAGGCTGAAGCAGTAAGAGTCCGTCGCCTGCTGGCTCTATTCAAGGTACCTTCAAAACTGCTCTTGCTGGTGTTGGAAATTAATCCCTTGAAGCCTCTAGGATAAGAGTAGTCAAAATCCAATTTCAGGGGTAGGTTTTCCTTTGGTTCAGCTGTAGCATTTCTGCCTTTCTACAACAGCCAGCATTTTGTGTGTTTCTCAGCTGTGCTACCGGACACTGTATTGAACCAGAAGCTGGCCTTTTATAACTCCTTGGTTCACACCTGTAACTGCACTAGTGAGCACAAAAGGTAAACGTGTGGGATACGTAGATTCAATTCTCTATCAAAAGGAATCAGTCCAACAAACTTCCTAAGAGTGTTTTTCCATCTTCTCAGTAAGATGAATGAGGAAACTGAGTCAGAGCTCATTGACCAAATGAAAAGGTCTGGACCTAGGTGTGAACAGAATAGAAAGTGCAAAGGCTCTTCACTCTCCTGTACAACCACCTCATCTGTTCCTGGAAATCAGCAATTTCTTTTTTAATGAATTTTCTTTCTTTGGGGAAAAAAAAGCAAGACTGTAATTGGGTGTTTCTCTTTTGTATGCTTGTTCAGAAGCCAGTTTTTTTTCAGCCCCTTTGACTAACAATTCCCTTGAAGGAATCTGAATGAATGTCCTTGGAACATTTAATTTTCTCTCCAAACTCTGGCAGCAAAAAAACCCACAGTTCTTGTTTTCTGGATATGAGTGGTTTAGGCTCTTCTTCTGCAGATGCAAAGCTTAAGGTTATTTATGAAAGCACCTTATCATTGCAAATGAGTTACACATTTCCTCTGAGGACCTCAGCCCCTCCTTCCCTCCACCTCTCTTCTTTGGCCTCTTCCTCTTCTGTTCAACATGGGTGAATCATCTTCATTAGCAAAAGAACAGGACATCACTTTCAGTGTTGTGAATGACAAGAAAGCATTTCTGGGAAGAACATGTCAGTTTGGAACAGTTGAATCCCAAAGGCCAGCCAGGTGATACCTTCAAACATCTTCCTTGGCTAAACGCACTTGTTATTTACTGACTCTTTTATTTTATTCTTTCTTTGCCACAGGAAGTATTTCCACAGCTGCTGAGCCCCAGAGCACAAAAGAAATCCCTACCTATGTAAATGGTTGAATTGAGGACACCGATATATATCTGTATCTAAAAAAAGAGGAGAGCTCACTGCATTTGGACTTTTTAATTCTTCAAATGACAAAGGGTTTTTAGCTTTAAGCCTGTGCATGTGGACATTATATTGAGACCATAGTGGAACTGCATTGTACAGGTGTTCAATTTTAGTGGGGGGTGGGGGGAGAGGAACCGGTACCACTATTCACTCCCACAGCCCTTTCCCTCACCCCTCCACTCTCTCGTTTTTTCTGATCTGTCTCTAATTTGTAGAAAATTAATAATGATATAGGCCAAGAATATGCATGGGGGTCTCTTCTTTAGGGAGAGGGGTGGGCTGAGATGTGGGGGGAGAAGGGTTGGGGGAGGTGGGAGGGGGCATTTAGGGTTCTTGGCTTTAGATTTAACTGCTCTTTTAGCACTTTGGGCTGGGGGGGGGGGGGGGGGG
>KL267763.1:25890-38797 GCA_000699545.1 Podiceps cristatus | reverse complement strand
GGGGGGTTGGGGCTAGCCACCCCAGCAGACTGTCATAGGACACACAAAAAATCACACCGGAGTTTAAAGGCACTGAAAATATTCTTGGTCAGTCTGGTTTCTGTCTTTATTTGGACTCTGCCCTTCGTTCCTCTAGCTGCAGCTGCTGCCTGTACCCCACGGCTGCGAGGAGGCTGAGTGCAAGTGTGGGTGATCCCAACCACAACGCCAGGCTCTTTCTTAAACAGCTTTTTTATCCTACTTACACTAAGGCATCCCACCGATAGCGCTGTTGAAAGATAACTTTTTGCCTCCTAACCTTGAATGGAACAGAACTAGCATGCAGTACAGGCAGGGAGGGCGGTCCGTACTGCACTTAAGGGGGGTTATTGCCAGCATGAACTTACACTGTACTTTGTACCAGCCTTACAACTTCAGTTTTGGCTAAGTAAAAGCCCTAGTAACATCCTCAGCTGCATTTAGTGCTGATGTTTGGATTTGTCTGGGGAAGTCCCAGGAGATCTCTGCCTTTTGGGTGTCACCCCAAGGCCTGTCAGTTTTTTGAAAGACACCTTGTCCATAGAATACGGAGCAGGGAAAGGTCTATGTGCAGTTTCCTATGGCCTTGGCAACCCCCCTTGGTTGCAGATCTGCAAACTCCTGACACTCTGGGCAGAGGAGAGAGAATAAAGGAGGATTTGGCCCGAGATTGTTGCCATGCATTTTGAGCCCCAGCACCACAGGACCACTCTTGTACAAGATTTGATTTCTTACCAATAACCTAAGCTTGTACCTTAAACTGCAACTAGAAATGAGGCTGCAGGAGATGCTCATGCAGACTATGCAAGAGAACAGCAGGAAAACAAGCTTAGCATACCTCAAACGAGTCCTCCCAAGACACTGGATATCTGGCTGAAGCCTAACCCATGGTCATCACAGCTGTTGATTTCCAACCCAATTCAGGTAAAGCTCGCCCTAGGATTTTGGTGTGAAGTACAAAGAGAAAAAGACAGTAACCAATATACACTTAACTGTGTTAGGTGAAGGCAGATAGAGGCCGGTTCATAATCGGCGTAGCACACTTAGGAGGCACCCTGATTCCTGACATGAGTGGGTTTTGTTCAATAGACATTGCACATGGCAACCTGAGTGAAAAATGGGAGAAAGCAGCATTGTTGGCATTGCCCGGAGTCCCAGGGCCAGGGTTTGGTGGTGGTGGGTTTCAGTCTCCCTGTCACAAATTAGGCGTGAGCCTAAATCAACTTACTTGCTGGTAAAGAAAAAAAGTGATACCAAGTGTAAGAACATTAGACCCATAGTAGTTAAAGGATAATTAAAGTACAGAGTCCTCTGCCTCTTTCTGTAGTTTCTCTGAAGACAGGTAGAAACACCGCAGTTTGTATGGCTTTGTTATTGTCTTTGCAACTACAGCTTTAAGAAAGATGGGAAAGTTTTGGCAGCAACTGTATAATACTCCCCACTGAAGTCCAACATTAGCCAACTTATTTTTATAGTAAGCCAATCAAAAAGTTTTCTTATAGTGTTGGAACTATTTCTAATTTTAAAATTACTTTTTTTGATGTACTTTTTCATCTTCTTTTTCCCTTTCGTTAAATACAATGTAGCGTAATGTATAATTGCTATTGTTTATTGCTTTTACAGTCATATTTATTAAACAGATTATGTCTCTAAATGAAGGCCTGTGTTTTTGTTGCTCATTTAGCTCTTTGTCACTGGGATCACTGACAACATTTAAACAGTAGGAAGCTGAAAACTTCAAAAAGAAAGGGGTGTTCAGTAGAAGTGAGAGAGAGTGGTGTTAGCGTGCCTCTGAAAATATAGTTTCTAGAAGCAAGATGCCAATATGAAGGTAACTTTCTTAGTCCTCAGTCAAAATGCTTTATAAAATGAAGCCTGATACCGTTATCTCCATTTTATGGATGAGGAAGCTGAGAGATGCAGAGGTGCAATGCTGTTTTTCTGTTTTCCAAACAGGTAACGGTAGAGCTCTCAGCAGCTCCCTGGAACTCCAGCCCCCTTCCCTGTCCATGGCTGTCCTTCCCCATACTTACTCTCAGTTAAAGGTTCCTTTAAAATACTTTTTTGGACTACCCTTTTGCCAACCCTGATGAGGGAAAGTATAAATTATTCACATCACTGATTAATCGGGTTTTGCATGTGAAGAAAATGAAGCATAGGAAGTTTCTGTCAACTTGCCAGATGACAGTAAATGCATGTTGCTGAGAAAAAAAAAAAAAAAAAAAAAAGAAAGAAAACATAGCTTCTCTGCTTTTCAAGTCAGGATGCAATCCCCAGATTGTTCTACCTCTTATAAATGACTCCTGGTTCAGTTCTCTAGCCTTTCTTGTACCCCTGTCATAAGGATTTATATATGCATATAATTGAAAGAAAAATTTATGTATGCATCTAAAGACAAAGATCTGGGGTTCAGGCATTGTCAACAACCAAGGCTGTGGTATCGCATGTCAAGTCCAGGAATGACGAGTTTGCTTATTGGAGGAGTGTGTAGTTTTCACATCCTGGGCAAATCCCAGTATAATTATAATTACCAGCCTAAAATGTCAAAGCGAACACTGCAGCCTTTCACCTTTCATTCAGGCTGGAGGAACGGCTGGCGCAGCCATGGCGATAAGGCAGGTGACTCAGAGATATGTGTACACATAATCTGCTTTTATAGTTTAAGTGCCCACCTGAATTAGCAGGCATCTGTTCTGGCCATAAACAGTAAGTCTGGTTTTGGCAAGCATCTCTAAAGCATATTCAGTTCGTTCTCTTCAGCTTGTTGTGTGTCCTGAGGCAGAGAGTGATTGTTATTTGTAGTTGTTGTTTGCTGGTGTGTGTGACAACACAGCGATTTGCTGCTAATGGCTGAACACTGAGACAATAAACAAAGAATATACCAAATACTTATAAAATCCAATACCAGTTTTCTCTGAGGTTATTATCAAACCTTGAGAGAATTAAAAAAAAAAAAAAAAAATAATCTTTATCCTTTGTCAGAAAGAGCAGGGAGTTAAAACATGGTTAAAAACGCAGATGAAGTATTTTCCTAATTTGATGTTGATTCTCTACCATCATCTTAACTGCCATAAACCAGACATATGGATGGGACAAAGATACTGGCTTCAGAGAGATTCATACTTCACCACCTGGCAGGACATTTGAGCTGAGATGCTGGATTGTGTTTCCTGGAAATCAGTAGGTGTTACTGCTTAAATACTTTTGAGGATCTGCGCCTCAAACATTTGCTTGCTATTAATATGTGGCTATGTTTAATTCCTTAAACTTTTGCTGGAAAGCAAGACTCTTAAAGCATTTACTGGAAAGCTTATGCAAATGAAGCAGGAATTTCCAGTGACCCTAAGTGAATTCTGCCTTGGTTCTGTCAACTTCTGCCAAGGATTTCTGACAATTGCATTTAATCTGATACCTAGAGTTGATAACAAGGGATGAGTATTTTATCTGGGTGCTGCCATCTCTCACTGAATGCATGGAAATTTTCCTTGCCACATTATATCTCTAGGTACATTCGGTGTTTTAAACATTACCCCTGATTGCAGAGCTACCATATTCATGACGCTAAAAAAGAAAATTTTATTTTCATTCAGTTAATAAGATGCTATCCTTGCATTTCTCCATGAAACAGAATAATAAAGCATGTGAATATGTAATACTTGAGCTAGAACAGATCCTTGATTAGAGTGTTGGTATGATCCTGGCCATAATACCCAGAAGAAAAGAATGAAGTCAAATTGTTTTCTGATTGAAAAGACCAAAATTCTATCATGTACCAAGTAATCAGCCTAAGAGATGTGTTTCATCAACAGTTTTAACTTTAGCTTCTTTTTTAACTTCTTTTCCCTTATCTCCTACTGGGGAATACAGCTGTCTGTTACTGTTCACTGGGCTGAAAGGGGGACCTCAAGGAAATCTGTGTTGTTATGTATTTCTCAATGTGAGAATTTCAAGATGTTTTCCTTGTTTACCTTGTTTTCATTGTGGTACAGCCACCCCCGTGCCAGGTGCTGTATGCACAGCAGCAGTAGAGGTAATGTTGTAGCTGGATAAAATGAACAAAATAAGGGAAGAAGTTTTATCACCACGTCTGTGTTGCAGATTGAGACTCACATTGTAATCTTGGGTCATTTTGACAAGTGGACCTTAGCCAGACCTTCTCGACATGAAAAAATCTCAACACTGTGTACAAGAGCTCTCAGAGATGGACAGCCCAACATGTAAACAGCCCAATGCAATATAGGATTAATGACGTGAGTCTTAGGGGGTACAGAGACGCAGGGGGGACCAGCCAGCCTTCCAGGGCAGTAACTCAATGCTCAAGGCTTGCTTTCAGCTGGAGTAAGTTAGAGAGATTTGAAGCATGTGCTAATTCATGTTGGTTTTGCTAGGAATTTTATGAGGTTTTGTTAGCAGAGAGAGTAGCATGACTAAAATAAATCCAGTCAAATATCTAACCTTGACTCTATATGTTTAGAGAGTCAGGCCATGCTAGGGTTTGTGTAATGACTAAGCTGTAACAGCCCAGCCAGGTGTAAGCAGAATAGGAGCCAACTGATGGATTTCCTCAACTTCTCTGAGGCTGTAGGAGATCCAGCCATTGTGGACATGAGTATCACTAACAATAGCCAGGATATTGCTTATGTTTTGCTTCATACTGAAATTAATTGTATAGAAGGATCCCAACCAGAATCATTACTCTGGCATGTGAGGTGTGGTATCCACCGAAATGCAGAAAAAATAAACTACAATCCCAAAGTTTTCTAGTTTTTATAATCTTTTATGGAGAAGCCCTGAGAAACAAAGGTGCAAGAGAAGGAATGTAGCAAAGCTGTTGAGAGGAGAGTCACAATTACCTGCCTTCCGTACAACATAGATGCAAGAAAAAGCCCTCCCTTTTTGTAATAAAATCCTCCTCCAGCCTTCCCTAGACAAGGCTGGATATAACGGTGGGTTTGGGACTGCAGCTACCCTGGCAAATAATTGCTCCTCAGCCTGAAAGTGTGGGGCACTTGTCCCGTGGACCACGTCGCTCCTTGCCGTGCCCCTCGGAGGCAGCTGCAGGGTAGGGCTCTGAAACACCAACTGGAGTGACAGCTGCCTCCTCCGCTCTCGCTGCTTGCTGCCAAAAGATGAATAATGCATGCAGCACATTTAAATGTGGTGTTACAAAGTGCTTTAAGGGAGAAAGCCTTCGATTATTAACCCTGCCTGCATGGGAGGAACATCCTTATTCTGTCACGGCAGAGAAAGCCTGAACTGAGGGGCTGAACCCTTACCTCCACGCCAGGAGGGACGGGGATGCAGCAGGTCTCCACCTCTCTGCGTGTGTGCTGCAGCGAGAGCTGAGGGTCCCCCTGGGGCGACGGCGGCCTCAGTGCGGAGCGGGCGGTTTGGCTGAAGCTGGGAACCTTTCTCGACCCCTGTAGCAGAGATGGATATTGTGCAGACTGCCCTTTCTCCGTGATCCCTGCCTGAGGGCGCCTCGGGTGAGTGGATGAGACTCAGCACTGCTGAAAGTGGATGCTGTACGTCCTGAGGAATACTTACACCAGATGTTTCACAACAAATAACTTTTGCCCACTTCCCACACCTGCCTAGTCCCACCCAGGGAGTGCGAGATTCAAAACAGTGTAATCCTCCTTCGTGCTCCCCAGAAGCTAAAACATGCCTGTAGCAGAGAGTTGAGGTTTCTTCCCTTTCTTCTGTGGCCTGGTGTGTGAGGTGAAGCTGTTTGGTGTGAGCTGCCATCCCCTAACCAGCTGCACTGATCTGTTTCTCTGGGAAGTGCTTGCTCAAGAGAGCCAGGAGAAACACTAATAAGTGCACAACCAAAATCGTTCTTCAGACCCCTCTGCAGAGCCACAGGACTGGAGAGACTGACCTCTGAGGCACTGATTTATTGGAAAAAATCTTGGAGTGGGCTGTTCATGGAGTAGGTTTTCCCCTGCTGCTGCGTTGGTCTGTGTAGATAAAAGTGTTTTCCACTACAGATGAACTTGCAGGAGTATCGTTTGGTTAATTATTTATGCTCCATTAGTGACTAGAAGCCCTGGCACTCTTAACTGTCATGGGATGAAAGACAACTTGTATCTGAAATAATATGCAGTTCAGGGAGGAAATTTTCAAAGCCACAGAAAGCAGTTAGTTTCTGAGCTGATGTTTACGCTTTGAAAATATTTCCTTAATGGACAAGAGAGAGGCCCTTCCTGAGTCCAGAAACCCTTTTTTCCTCACTTGAAGTCCTAAAATACAGCAGTTGGGTTATTAATCTCACTTGCCTACCACGTTTAGCTAAGCCTGAAGCAGGGTCAGGGCCAGCACGCCCGCCTGAGCGTGGACGTGGCTGCAGAGGAAAGCTCCGCAGTTCGGCTCCCGACAATCCCCCTCAGACCTGCCCATCCGCGTTGACTCATTTTTTGTTATTGGATTTTTTTTTTTCCCTTTCTTCATGCCACATTGACCTGAAAACTTAGGGCATTGCCTGCTGCTGTGGGCCTTCCTCTCATTTCGTGAGGGTACCTGAAGGTTTAGCCCACAGCCTTCAGCTGGCATCGGTGTTTATCTACAGTGGTTTTTTAAAGTTCCTCAGCCCTTTGGTACAGTTGCAAGAGAGCTCATTTCTTCTAAGGCACAGTCAGGGTTACTGGAGTTAATTTCAGGGGAAAATAAACACTAGTTTATTTTCAGCAGAACTTTGTTGCAAAAACTCCTCAAGCACTCAGTGTATGTTATGATATAGGAGGATTACGTTTAGCAGCTCTTAACGGAAATGAAGTTATGATCTCTCCCTAGCAATCTATTTTGCTTTCCTGTTTATCTAAACATTTTTATTAATTAAAAGCAATAATTCTTTTCCCTCTAATTATTGCACCTTTTTTTTGTTTTTCCTAATTTCAAAGAATGTTCTGGTTTCATGGAGAGGAAAATTACCTTCAATCCCTAGTTTTACTTGAACTTTTCCTTCATCTCTATAATACTTCTCCTAATTCTCCTTTTTAATTGAGATGATAATGCAGAAGGCAGACAACATTATTTTGTTGACTTGTTTGAGATATATTCCAAAAATAGTTTATTGTATTGGCTCCCTTTTGAAATTCTGATTTCCACATTGTGTATAGCAAGATACTAATGTGTATTTTTCCAAAACTTGCAGCATAAGAAAGCCCCAACTCTTGAGAAATAACAAGGAGAATTGATGAGTATTTTTCGCTCTGGAACTGGATTCCATTTTCAGATCTTACTATCTTTTCCCTGTATTCATGAAAAAATCGTGCACAAATTAAATTGTAGAGAAGCTGACGAGCACTTGGGGAAAGGATAATAATAATAATAATAAAAAATATATCTCTTTTTTCTCCTTTTTCCTTTTATACTAGATGATGCCTGAAAGAGCATTAACATCATGTCTACAGAGAATCTCCACCAGCTACCTACAGGCACCTGCTGGTTGGATTAACTGGACACTAGCTAGCCTTTGATTTTGGCACCTTTCAATATCTGAGTGCTTTTCCAGGGGACTGTAAAGTGTACAGTTAAAAGGAGACATTTAGAAGCATACGGAGGACCCTTTGTGTGAATTCTAGTAATATTTTTCAAAGAATGGAAAAGGCTTTCTTTTTCTTGAAGAATAGATGAATTTAAAAGATTTATTGTAAGCCCTGCCTTGAGAGACCATCAGAGCTGTCAAGGCCCATTTTCATAGAGAATTTGGCAGCAGATCCAAAAGATGAAAGTATTTACCTTGCGAGCATTTCCACTCACATGAACTTATTTCCTTATTTACAACATGACCCTGGGTGCTTGAACCTAGGATGGAAAAACTGTAGGAGTAAACTCCGCTGCTCAGGTGCTGCATGATGCTGGCATATATAGCCCTCTGCAGAAAGAAAAGGGACTCTAGGGAAAAAGACTGTCTCTCCTGTAATCCACAGGAATGTCTTTCCTCACCGTCTTGCCAGGTCTTGCTCTGACACGATGGCCTGAGATGTCAAGGAACCTGATGGGGTGGTTCATGTGGTCCCTTCCTATCCTCTACCCCTACGCTATCTTCTCCAGCCTCCTTTGTCACAGGCATCGTAGCTGAGCAATTCTCAGCTGGGAAAGGGGCAAAAGGGAGGGAATCGAGAGACGTGGTGAGGGTGGAGAGTTCTGTAGCAGAGCTGTATTGCTGTCTGAAGCTTTTCCACATTCCTCCAGCCTCAGTGTAGGCAGGTCTTCCTTGCTGCGTCGATAGGTCGCTTTGGAAGGCCCAATGCCATTTTAGATAAGCATTGCAGTGAAGCAAAGGTGAGGTGGTGAAGGCGGTGAATCCTACAGAGAGCAGCACCAGGTCCAGCTGAGAAAGTTCAGGCATGCAGCTGAAATGGTTCCAGGAAAGCTCCTTCAGCCGGGAAGGCTCGGAGGTGCACTGTTAAAAGTGCTGCCTGGAGTTCAACACCCCTTGTTCACCCACCTGAAACCCTGTCAGCTAATAAATTGTGTCACTAATATTTCTCACACTACTACAAAGTCTCTCCCACAAAGCTGTTCCCAAAGGGTCCTGCCGAGAAGACTCCTCCCCTGTCCTTCCAAGCTGACCTTCATCTATTGCTGATTAATTGCTAACACAGCAACACTGAGAAGTGTAATGCAAAACCCTCTCCACATACATTGGAAATACTCATTGCTGTGTTTTTAACATTAGATATCTTATTTTTTCAAAAATGAAGTGACATTGGAGAAAATTAAACAAACCCCCAAACAATCTGTCATATTCTTTTCTTAAAAATATTACTATTTTATTAAAAAATCAGAAACTAAATATTTTTTCTTTTAGTAAACTGTTCCCATTTTATTTTTTTTCTAAGACAGCATCTTAAACCCTCTTAGAAGACATTTACAACAAAGAGGAAAAATAAAAACCCAGTTCCCTTTATCAGAAAATTTTACTGATACAGATTGCCAGACTGCCTCCCCTTCTGAACCCTGTTCAATCCTAAACCACCAGCGTATTAACAGTTTGTAGATTTTGAGGTAAGTAATACCATCACTATCAATAACATGGATAAATGCAGCCAGAAGGTTCCTCCAAGAAAAAAAACTTGGTGAACACTGAGGAGGATTATTAGCATTTTGTTTGTTTGATTTGACTTCTCAACTGTTGCAAGCATGGTCATGATTATCATATTAACCAGCAGACACATTAATTACCAAAAGACAAACCTGCAGGTTACTACTGGATTGAAGTTAGTAAAGAATCCCATTCTTAATTCAGTTCACTAGAATATTTCCTTAGCCATAAGTAGATCTTGTTTTTAAAATCCCTTTCAGCTAAATAACCACTTAACTAATTTCAAATTAAATATCTTAGTCAGGATTTGAAATTATTCAGTCTTCTCGGGGAATTGCATTTGAATATTATTATAATATTATCTAGGGAAATGTTTTCTTCCCAGCAATGAAAAGGGAAAAAAAAAAGTAAATAAAACATTATTTTAAATGGGATTTTAATTTATTTTTCTAAAAGTGAGCTCAGCACTTGGCCACCTTGGAAACCAGCATCCTTCATTTTCCCACAGACTGTAAGCACTAAGCTCTGTTCACACCATTGCGTCAATGCACCTAGGTCATAATTACCAACATACATATCTTTGCTCTTCACAGATACACTGTTAGTACTGGGAACCAAACTGGTGTTATCGCTTTCAATGAATAGTAAATTTTTCAAAGAATTAGTTCTTTGGGACAGGAGTAACAACACTGTATACATATTTGAGGGACTGCCAGTCATTTTCTCTCAGTTTTTAGTTCAGTTTTGAAAACGCTAACTTCACCAGAATGGAACATCTCTCTTTCTCCTCACTGAGCTTTTTTATTCACCAGAGCAGAACAACACTGAAAAATCTGTCTCTCTGTATTGCTGAGGTGTTCATAGCAGCAGGCAGCGTTTGCTACAGAGGGCCTAGCAGAGCACACATGAGTCTGTCCAGACCGTTCCCTGCTATTTTGAAATGCTGCAAAGACAGTTTAGCTGTCAGCCTGAGATTTTTTCAAAAAAAAAAAAAAAGAGAAGCATAGGAGGAATCTTCTGGAACTCAGTGCTGCAGGCAGTAGGGTTGGGAAGCCCCTCCAGACGAGCCGGTGCAGCCCTGCAGACCCAGTACTCTGCCGTGGGACGTGCTGGGGTCAGGTCTGCATTGATGTACTGACACGGGCAGGGCTGGGAGCCAGAGAATGATGCAGATCAGGTCCCACAGTTTTGTTTTTCTCATCTATGGATGCTCTGTTTTCCCCAACACTTCCACCTCCTATTGTGGTGATACCACATCAGTCAAAACGAATTGTTTCAAGAAAGGCCTTTTTGTAAAAGATGCTTCTACGGCAGGTGAACTTCATAGGCAACCCAGCGTCCTGACTTCAGCTGGGATGGAGCTAGTTTTCTCTCCAGCAGCTACTGTATTTTGGATTTAGTATGTGAATAATGTTGATAATATACTGATGTTGTTGGTTGTTGCTAAATGGTCAAGGACGTTTTGTAGTTTCCCGGGTTTTGCTAATGTGCAGGTGCAAAACCCTGGGAGGTGCACAGCCGGAATAGCTGATCTAAACTAGCCAAAGAGAGTATTCCATACCATAGACAGTATCCCCAATATAAGGGGAGCGAGCGAGCGCCTGTGTGGTACTCTGTTACCAGCTGGGGTTAAAAAATGACACCCAGGCTCACGCTAAATTCAGACCTACCCACCTGGGCAGTCAGGGCATGAGGTACCAGCTCTTGCTGGTATCCTCATTCTCAGCCTGCTCCTGCTTCCAGGAGGCAAAGAGAGAGTGAAGACAGAGTGATTAAGTCTTGAGCACTGAAAAAACGCAAACCAGAAAATTTTAGTCTAATTCCTGCTTTGAGCTTAGGGATACCTATCTGAGCTGGGAAATTTCCTTTAGAAAGACATCCATTCTTAATTAAAGTATTCATGTCTTTTTGGTGTAAAGATTCACTTTCAGAAGAAAGTGAACTATGCAAGAAAATAAGAAGTATTCTACAGGGTTTTGCAGAGCTTTCTCATTACAGTAACCCCATTCAATAACCTGGTAATGAACAAGAGCATCATGCTCTCCTTTTCTCTACCACTGCAGCTATGCAGGAAAGATGAGTCTGTGGAGAAGGTCTGGAAGCCACTGGGACTTGTCTATGTTTGAACACAAATGGTAATGGCATAATGTTGTGTTTTGTTTTGTTTTGTTTTTTCCATTCAGTCTAATGACAGGGTAGGAAAAGAAAAAAAAAATACTGGAAGAGCAATTTGGAAGCTAAACTTAAAGTGTTCTCATCCAGAAGGAACCTGTCAGTGTAAATTCACCTGCGTCTAGGGTGGGTCTTTTTTTATATATCCTGGATTTATAAAAAATAAAAATAAAGATACAGGCTGGAAAAAATAGGTTTTTTGCTTATGAAGGCCATTGCCTGCTTTTTGAGCAATGTCATGTAATCTCTTGTGAGCAGGACATTGGGAAGGAAAAGGCTACAATAACCTCTACAAATTCTGCATCCTCAGGCAGACTGCCTGCTGATAAGTCCTTCCACAAATTAGCCATAGAAATCCTTCTTTCTGGGAGGTGATGGTGCACAACGTGGCATGACAAAAGCGCTGCTTAAGTACTGGGATCTGAGCACTGGTGGTCCTACTTGTACTTCTACAGTGGCTTTCAATCCATTTTCATGCCTATACTTCATACTCACTCCAGCAAGTATCCGCTCATCAGAACAGCGTGGTTCAGCTCCCAGCTCAACGCGCTTTGTTTACCTACCTCTGAACTGCTCTGAGGGTGAAGCACAGCTTTAAGGCATTTTCATAGTATATACTGAGCTCTTCTAGGTCAGAATTACCATGCTGCTTAAAAAAAAAAAAAAAAAAAATATTAAAAAATCCTTTAATCAAGTCATCAGGAAGAAAAGATCGAGAGAAAACAGAATGGCTCGTTATGAAATGAGAGCAGACTGCACCCTGCCAAATTTCCAGCACACCAGGCCTCTGCCCTTGCTTTGGAGGAAGCTGAGAGGGTTGTGGTGATCTGTGCAGGCAAACAAGAAGTCTCCAGGGTGATACTGCTTTAATCACTTCAGTGAGTAAGAAAATCAGGCTGCGGTAAGTTGTCATGTAACAAGCTCATGAATAAAAACCAGTGAAGCAAAACCTACTACATGGAGAGACACTGTTCCTTTCTAGAAGTCCTTTCAGACATAATGTCGGGGGTTTCAGCTGAGTTTATATATAATTACACTATTCAGTCATGACAACAAATAGAAAGATAAAAGAGTCATTGGGCCCAGAACCACAGGGTCACGTACATCCTATAGGAAAGAGATCTTCAGCCATGACTGGATGTATCTTACCAGCTGAGGGAAGACCAAGAAATTTCTGGTCTTCCAGATAAAGAATGTTTTTTGTAAGGCCTCAGATCAACAAGGTCCTTTCAGTAGGACATGACATGAGACTGCTTGTCACATTCGTGGTGGTTTCTAACTGCTTCTGCTCCAACAGAGAGAGAGTGGATAAGCCTCCTCACTCAGCAAAGTGAAAGGATCAGCTAATTAGTTTGTATTTTCAGTACAAATTGCTGTCTGATGTGATAGGCTGTGGTGCAGCCATAGGGCCTTGTGAGGTATGGCTACAGCAGCGTGTTAATAAGCAGTGTGACTGACGTGAGCGGGAATGGGATCAAGGGCTGGGGAAAAGTGAGGAACAGGCAGAAATCCTGACTCTGTGGCTGCCATTGGGAGATTGCCAGGATTTTGTTCCCATTCATCATCCCTATCATCATTTAGAGGGCATCTAATGACTGCTCAGACAGGATATTTCAGCTGTCCACACATTGCAATTGACCTAGAAAAGGTCAATTGATGTCCTACTGA
>KL267763.1:0-25879 GCA_000699545.1 Podiceps cristatus | reverse complement strand
TAAACATGCAGCAATTGTGGTGAACACTATTGGGTGGGAAAAACTCAATGTCATTCCACTGACAACTTCAATAGAAATCTGATGATTTTCACCAGAAGTCATCCAAATGCTCTTGAAGTGCACTAGTTATGCCATTACCTTCAACGAGTTTCTAATCAGAGCACATATCTGGATAAGGCATAAAATTAGTGTGTTATTCTTTAAACAAGGAAAAAAAATATATTGGAAACGCATTTGATTTCATTTAGGCAGATGCGATTCCTCACTACAACCACCCTTCCCTTCATTTGTCGTCGTGCCTTTCATTATCAGAATGCCAATGTAATAAAGTTTACTCTCTTTGTTGTACTACAAAATTTACAACTGAATGATTGGAAGTTTAACAGAGGTAGAGATTAAAATAAAACAAAACCTAAACCCCATAAAAGTAAGACAAATGACTTAGCTTAAGCGCACAAAAAATATCGATATAAGACCTTTAAACATTACCTTAATCGTTGCAACTGACAATTTCAGCAGTAGCAGCTGAAAAAAAAAAAAAAAAATTAAATGATGTCTTTGTGTTTGCAAGGCTGGATGTGAGGCGAAAGGGAAAATAACACTATGAAATGCCCTAATATTCTTGATTTAGATGAATACACCCAGAATACCTGGAGTGATGAATATAACCAAGAGATGGCAGCAGTTCATGCACTATTCATTCACTTTATTTAGTTTGCAGCATTATTTTGGAACAAGGTAGAAGGAAATTGTGTTTAGCTTATGATGAAAATTGTTTCCATTATTATTAAAGGCAAAGGAGGGGCAGAGACAAAGGAGAGAGGGAGGAATAGTCTGATGAAGGGATTTTGAAATTTGTTTTAGGCATGTATCCAAAGATTCTTTTTGGAAAGACATGGTAACTGTTTGCTGTATAAAAGAGCTAAAACCCAACTCCAGTTGGAAATCTCTTACAGGTGTACATACTGTACAACTGCACTACTAACTGGTGAAACACATTTCCTGTGATCTTCTATGGTTCTAGGACCATAAATCCACATCCCATTTTCACAGGCAAGGATAACTGCTGCAGAATCTTGCATTTCTGTGAAGGCAGGATGCTCTAAATGATGCTCCGGTGAGTAGTGTCAACCTTGTGTCTCTGAGGAGGGAAACAGCTTCAAGTACACCAGGTTTACCTGGTTTACCAAAGAGAGAACCACAAGGCTCATGTTCAGTTACAAATATGCATCTAAAAAGAAACCTTCCTGTAAAGCAAATCACTGATTTTTACTCACTCATGTATATTCAAAGTCATCTCTTTCTTCAGGACCACATCTTGCAAGGACTAGACACTTTCCAGTGGCTTCCATCTTTTTTTATTGATGAAAATGTGACACCCGTAAAATCTAGCAACTTTTTTGCGTAGGCAATAGAATTAAAAAAGAAAAGCTGAAAAGACCTCATTTGTGAGGGTGGATTACTTCAGAGAGAATGTGGAGTGGATGAGGCATTGCTACAACAGTCGAAGGAAAATACTGCAATTATTAGTCACATTTTATAAAGAACTGAACAGAGGGACAAAGACACTCCAACTCCCTGATGATTTCAAGGAGGAAAACTTTGCATTAAGAAACTGAGTTAAAACATCTTGAGGGATTCAGAAAATGTTTGGTGACTTGGGAAAAGATGATTGCATCAATAGAAAACTTAGATCATAGCTCAGTATTTCAAACAAATACGGATAATCATAGACTTGCTTATCTGACAGGTAGATAGCTAGATAAATATACAATCCCCCCCCCCCAAGTTATCACTGCTAGAATAAATGCCTTTGCATTGTGATCAGCCTAGTCTACCATCACTGTCTTTCACAGCATCAGCAAATTATACTTCGCTCCCTTCACTGCATCAGAGACAAAGGAATAGCCATGACAAAATCTAGACTGCAGATATTCCATCTGAAGTAGCTTTAGGTGTGGTTTAACCCCAGTTTGCAGTCCAGATGGGTGATTGCTAAGTATTGACCAAGTTCCTCAGGGCTTACAGGCTGGTCCCCCGGGCAACCCTGGGGGAAAAAAAAAAAAAAAAAAAAAAAAAAAAAAAAAGTCCTTAGTAAGTGCATATGTTTAAGAACTGTATATATACAGGAGCACATTCATTTGGCCCATAGATCTTGCCAGCATGGTCTGGACTGAAGCAGAGTGGCTTAGTGCTGCCTAAGTACTGCCAAAGCCCTGGAGAAATATGCCAATCCAGGAAAAGCTGTCTGAGAAAGTCTTCTAAATGCTGGTACGAACATATAACCAACTTCTTTGAGTGCAGTCTACTCTTTTTGCCTTGATGACTGATGAAGGATGCGGAGAATCTGCCTTCTAATTCCCCTTCTTTATGATTTTGTTGGATGGAAATGAAAATATCCAAATTTCTCGATGTCCTAGCTGTGTGCATTATGCACTGGCCTTCAGAGTCATCTTTCCTCTTATGTGTCCCTACCACAAATTTTGCATTTCAGGGTGCAGAGTGGTCCTGTTTCAAAAAGAAGAGGGTAGTACATACTCCATTTCCATAGTACTCCAGGTCATAATTCAGGATCAGGATTTGAATCTTCTTAGACCAGCGCCCAGATTCCCCATCTTAAGAGTAATCACTTTAAAATCAGATGTAATTCAAAAGAAAGGATACAGCAATTGTAGATTTCTTTCTAAAAGTCTCTAGTAGTGCCTCACGAGTATTATTGGCTACCTGTAAGCAGGTGTTCTTTCAGCACAGAGAACATTCCTGACTATTTATCAGAAATGACTATTTCTTCCACTCACACCATTCACTGTAAAGGTAAGCTAATGCAAACAGTACATATTTTTGCCCTAAAGTTAGGTGGAAAGATGATACAGTTAAATAGTTTCAGGGACTTCATTCAAATGGTCTTAGGAAATGACATAGCATGATATGAAACAATTCATCTGTTCACTTGCAACTAAATAAAGCATAAAGTAGGGTGATTCTAATTATAATATATTTATATAGACTACATTTCTCAAAGAAATTCTAATGTCATTGAAACTTTTTTAAAAATCTGAACTTGTCAAAATTTCTATAATGAATTAATGTACATTTTAAAAATGCCGCCAAATTAGAACTTCAAAATTAATTTAATGAGCAAAGCTCTGCCAAATCTTTTGAGAAACATTTGTGTCATCATGAATTTGCTTCATAAGTAATATGGTATCCATGGGTGCTTGTTTACAGGCAATAGCTACTGTGAAGCTAAAATTATTTTCAAAATTATCATGAGGTATAAATTCTTAACTTATAGAGATCCTTTTCACTCTTTTTTCAGTCTTCCACTGCTTTGGTTTTATGCTAATGTAATGGCATTGATTCTCTTAGGGTCAAAAGGATGTAAAACTGCGGTAACCTCTTGTTGGAGGGAGATTGAATAGGAATTGATTTAACAGGTCAGTCAACTACTGGAGTAATACTCCTAAATGCAGAAGTGGCAGCTTTGCTTGCTGTATTCCAAAGTCCCTCTGCGGATCCAGGCCTGGAGCCATCAGCTCCTCAAGCCAAGGATGGCTTCTTCCTGCGCCAGTGGCACCAGCAGCATGGCAGGCCACTGATCCTTTCCGCAGCTTTTACTGACAACTCTGGCGCCATGAAAGATCTAGAAAAGGCTTAGGACACTAGGACTGATTCACTTTCTGTCTACACTGATGGTTTCAGCTCAGGAAGAGCCTGGCAATAACATTTTCATGCTTGTACAAAGTCCTCACAGAGCTCTTAGTAGATACGCAGGAAGTGTCCCATGGACCTTCACTGCAGCAATGGCCCTTCTAGGGGAGACTTCTGCTGGAGGACTGAGCGTTATCACCTTGAAGTCTTCTCAGTCCATCCAGGCAACGAAAGGATGCTGAGAAATTGTGAACATAAGCAAAGCATTCCTGTGAAGACCTCAGATGAAATTTATGTGAAAAGTGCAAAGCATAACTGTAACATTAAGGTAAAAATGAAGATAACCTGGGGAAAAAAGTGTAGGCAGGAAGAGATGCAATTTTTTAGT
Source organism: Podiceps cristatus (assembly GCA_000699545.1). Taxonomy (NCBI): domain Eukaryota; kingdom Metazoa; phylum Chordata; class Aves; order Podicipediformes; family Podicipedidae; genus Podiceps; species Podiceps cristatus. The sequence continues at coordinate 21,840 of KL267763.1, read as the reverse complement.
AGGTCTTTTCATATAGTCAAATCTGTGTTAGTGCCAGCAATGTAGGAAGTCAGTGGGTGTCTGATTATCATCATCTGAAGACAGGAAAATTGCCATTGTAACTTTTTTTTTTTTTTTTTTTTAAATCAGATGAATTTTTAAATAATAATTGAATGCATAAATAGAAGCACTGTTGCTTTTTTTGTTTGTTTGTTTGTTTCCCTCCACCTGGCTTTCTCATACAAAAGCTTCCTCTTGGCAGCTTGGGATATGAACACTGTATTTTGCTGTCAGGTTAAATTCAGTATGTGTTTCTGAAGTATTTAGGGGCGTGGGGTGGCGGGGGGAGGGAATCCCTTTGTAACAGCTTCTAAATAAATTCAGTATCAATTTAAACTATTAGAAGAAGTTAAATCAAAATAATTAGGATATTAAAATACTTTGTGCATTTCCAATCACTGGTTTATTGCAAACCTGGATCTTTTCCAATGAACAATAATAGAATGAATACATTAGAATGTTTCCTTCCCCTTAATATGAAACCATTTGCTCATGAAAAGATGATTGATAACTTGCATTAAACACAAAACCAGATTGATTTGCAGACATGCTTGAGGAGGGGCTGGAAGGAAAAGAGAATAGATGTTACATTAGCAAAACATTACGCAGACACACATTCACACACACTAAGTGTATTAACCAAATAAAAAAGGCAACAACGTAAAAGCTTTCATAGCACCTCTTCTCATTAGAAAAACATACTAATCCTGTGCAATGTAATTGCTTAATACACCTTGGCACGGAGAGCAAGAGGTGTTTGGAGATTCTAATTGCAAGTGCTCTGAACCAGTTCAGAAAAAAGCTAGAGCAGGGTACAGAGGGAGATAAATGTAAGCTGATCGCAGTGTCATCTAAGTTATTGGCTCTGTCTTGTTTCTGATCCCTCTACCATCCTTCACACAGTGAAGAATTATGTCTTCCAAGCTGTGTAGCCTACAGGGACGAGGGAGCATAAATAAGCCTGCACTGTGCAAGTCCTTGGTCTGTGGGAGCTGCCATGCTCTTCTCTCTGCCACTCCCACAGAAAGCGTCTGTCTCTCATAGTTGCCACATTTGGTCTTGGGGCAGACTCGAGTTTCCAGCCTCATAGGTCTTTGTGTCGAGCCCCGGTGTAGCGTCCAGGGTGGCAAGTGTTACCCACAGATACACCTGCATCCATGGGCAGGCTTCTGCCAGCTGGAGAGAGCAGGGCTGCAATCAAAGTTTGGGGCAAAAGACAGGAGGATGGGCATTATCACTTGAAGAGATCTCAGTGTATTTCTGTGGCTCCTCAACTCCTTTCTTGGTTAAGTTTTTGATCTGCTTAAGTCTGGGACAGGATTGTAATTCACCATGTCCTGCTGTTAGCTTTCCTCTTCTTTCTTTTCCGCCCTTCTGAAGAAGGTAAGTATTTCTGTACTGGATCAGGTTAAATGTTGGTCTGTCTATCTCAGATGGTGTCCATTTACAGATTCTTAGGGAAGAATATAAGAAACAATATAAATAAACAGTCGTCTGTGGTACATTCCTCTACCTTTCTGAATAGAAAGTAAGCAGATAGTGTACTCCTTTTCTGCTCACTTAAATGTATGTAGAGTCACTTCTTGGGCCATCAGGCATTCACAGAAGTTTCAGAGTCACCCAATGTGTCTGATGTACACGCATCATAGGAGTCTAGTTCCTGCTGCAAAGGTTCTTGCACCTTAAACTCCTAAGGAAATCAATCTGTATGTAACTAATGCAGCCCAGCAGCGACAGAGGGGAATGAAGAGTGCTAGACGTTGCCACAGCCTACATAAATGGGGAAGAGACGAATTCTGCTGTAGTGAATTTGAAACAAGGATAAGCATTCTTGAATCAAGTGAACATGATGCTGCCAACAGAAGACTCTGGTGAAAAATGGGTATTACAGTATAAACAAGAGAATTCTGAGTAGACATCAAGATGCTGTATTTCCTTGGCATTTGATAGCGTTGCAATCACTGCAGGAATATTATGTTCAGGTCTGGTGTCTGCAATTTGGGAAGGACATCATTGTCAATTGTTCTGAAAAGAGGAATGAGTGAAGTACTAAAAAAAATACCCAAAAGACAAATATTTAAAGAATTCAATCTATTAGTTTATAAAAGAGAGTAGCTTCATCCCATTTCATATGGATTTCAGTGGGGATGATGAGTTTACTGTTGAAACTGAAGCCGATAAAGCTACACTAAACCCAGGGATTAGAATCCAAAATTGAACAAACAATCTGTGTGATAAGATATATTTTTTAATAGGGAAGATATTAATTAGAATAATGCAACACGAGCTTTCACAGTATCACTGGGCAATTTTAGATTACCATCAAATGCTTGTAGATTTTGCTTGATTTTGCTTTCTTTCCTAAAAATATTATTAAAAAAAAAGCTTAAACAGAATGTAGTCCAAGCATGTTGGAATATCCACATTATACAAGTAATCCCTTAGAAGTTCATGTTGGGCCCCTTCTGGATTTTATAATGTAGAAGCTGATGACTCCTGAAATACCTAAGGATGTTCAGCTGCAGCGAGTGGAGCACAACTCTATCTCTGCAAATGTATTTCAGTGCCAAAGCAAAGCAAAACCATACCTGATGCAGTGGGCCATTGATATTGGAAAGTAAATCCCTTGCATTTTAATTTATATGCCCTAAGATCCCTGTTTAAAAATGTGTTTCCTTCCTGGTAAGTCACCACATAACTCCCTGCTAATCCCCCTCATTTACATTGAATATTAGCTTTATGGAGAATGGTACTAATTAATCCTGCACAACTATAATTTAGTGGCTGGGCTGCACAACAGCATGAGAATTAGCATGGCACTGGGCGCCAGGTTATCAGATTCTTTTTCTGGGTAAGTCCTATTATGTTCTGCAGGATGGGCACAGCACACAATGAATTTAATTATACAGCCTTTCAATCAGCTTTCTTGTAAGCCAGAAAACTATCTTCTACCCCTTTCACTTTACAGAAAGCAATGCTTTCTCTGAAGCCACTCTTGCATTGTACTTGACCAGTTAATCTCTCTACTTGGACACTAATTATTATTAGTAGCTAATGACTAATGACTTTTCCTGCAAGGTCATATCCCAAGATGACACCAGTCTATAAACATTCTCCTAAATTGGTAATGACCAGTAGTAAAGATTATGATTAACAGCAAAGAGCCCACTTTCTGAGTAAAATATAAATGAACATATCACAATAAAAACAATATTATACTGATTAATATCATAAATAAGTAAATAAATATAATCTCCACTTCATGATGAAGTCTGATGTTGTCATACATCATTCTCTCTAAAGGAGCATTGCCCCTTAGAGGTTGTCCATTAAAAGACCTGGGTTATATTGTGGGGACTGGCAGTGACTTACCTCAGTGAATCACTCCAACTCTCTCTGACTACTCTTTTTTTACTTTTTTAAATGTTTATAGTGAAGTCTTTTTGTTCAGTATCCTGACACCAACACCCCCAGCAGAGCCTTGTCCCATGAAGGCGACTCTCAGATTGTTTCTGTGATGTCAATGGATACAGAGAGTATTTTGAATGGGTACCTCAGATCTACAGTAGAATGAAGCATCCTTTGGAAGTTCTTCTCCAGGATACACAGTAAGCAGTTTTGATTATTTGTTTAAGTACTTTCAATTCATTAAAAGATCCTGGCTTATGCATGCTTATTTCTCTTCTCTGTCACCTAAAAAGAAAGGTGAGGTGGCAAACTAAGGGAGACTTTTAGACTTTGTTACTGCTAAAATATTTGGATTATAGAGGTACATGACTATATTTTGTCAAGAAAGGAAAAAGCAAGCCCAAGCAAGTGAAAACATTCAGAAATGAGAAAAGCAGGACAGGACTACAAAGAGATTGCTGGAGATTCACCTTGTTTCATTATTTGTATTTCCCACAATGGCAAAAAAAAGACATTCCTATATTCCATGTAAAATATAATGCACTTAATTGATCTAAGTAATTTCAAGGCTGCTGAATAGCAGAAGCCTCCAGAGTGGAATATTCTGACTTAATGATCACATAAAATTGCTCAAAGTGTTTTTAATGTCATTGTAATTTCTGAGTTTATTTAATAGTTGAGGGGGAGAGAGGGTAGCATTAACAGTCATCTGCGTGGCTTGCATGCCTGTATGTAACAAATGAGACGTGTGTATGCCACAAGAGCCATCATTTTAAAATGGCTGCAGTAAAAACGCAGTTATACTGAGCATTTGCTTGAGGCCCTGACACAGTTTAATGAAGATTATATAGCATTAGGATTCAGGACACCTCAGATTTGTTTCCAAGTGTTTGACCTTTTAAGTAGTCAGATCACTTCTTGATTCCATTGATTCTTCCCTCTTTCTTTCTCATAAAAGTTCATAAAAACTTCAGCCAAGACTTGTCCCATTCAGATATGCACCACAGTATGGTTGTAATCCACATTACATCTGTAGACTATATGGTAAAGAGATTTATTTAATGATTTTTTTTTTTTTTTTATGTAGTATCTTGTAAACAGCTGCCTTTCATCCCTAATCATCAAAACTGTGGTTAATTTCAGGATTTTTTTTTTCTCACTGGCCAAAGACCAGACTCACTCACAGATGAGGGTCAACACATTCACAGGCCAAAAGCGCAAAGCCACTATGAGCCTATTTTGAAGCACAAGTGGATATTATGTATGCAATCTGCACGGATGCTTTTATCAGTGCAGGTGGCCTCACTGATTTCAGAACAGTGATAGGGGAGTAGCAGCATGTGTTCCTCCGTTGGATACCTGTATTCTTCCCAGCTCGGTGTTTGCCTGCTGTTGAGGTCTTTTCCTCAATTTCTACCAACACTGTTCAGAATTATTTTTCAATATTAAAACAATAATTAAGATTTTAAAGCTAATTGTACATTGCTCTCTACTCCTTCTATCCCTCTACTTAGTTTGAAGTTATTTTAATCTGCTCTCAACCTTGCTATTTTTTTTCCTATTGGACTTGTCTAATTTGCCTCATTTCTAAGTCATGATGATATCCTCAAGACACCGATTCATAACTTCCTCATGTTGAAATTGTTCATTAAAATCTAATTTTTACCATCTAATTCTAGCTTTTTAGCTAATGAAATCAGACTAATTATAAATATCCATCTTGCAACATTGCATATTGACATTTGAATATAAAGACTTGGAATGGAAGAAAAGCACCACTGGAAAACTTATTTTCTTTCCTCTAGCTACAAAGGAAATCAGCTTAATCATAAATATATAGATTAAAAAACTCTCATCTAAGTTCATTTCAATATTAACTTTATACTGCCATTAAGGTCTGCCTGAACATGAACCATAAGGGACCATATCTAATTTCAACTTCCTCACATGAGATACGTTTGGTTTGCTCAGATCCATTATTTAACAAAGAGAACTGAAATGCTCAGAAAGAAAGGTACAGCTCATGCTGTATTTGATCCAGGTTCAACAAGAACTTTAACATCTTCCAAAAATATTAGAATATATTGAAAGAAAGAATCACTCAGGAGAACTTTTAGTACTTTTTTTCTAGTCTTATTTTAGTTGATGACTCTAGACTAGATTCATGTCTGTATTTTATGGGATCACATTGTATTAAGACTCTGCCTGACACCAAATAGCTGCCCACACGATCTTATAAGGTTATAAGAAGAATTTATTTATATTTTGAAATTTTTGTCAAAAAATTTTTTGAAATTTTTGTCAACCCTCACTAGAAGTTATAGACACTGGTGGATATTAACATACTGATGTAACAGTCTGAAAAATCTATGGATAGGGACTTGTGATAGGTTAATGTATTATCACCACAGGATGAGGATCTGATTCTGTGTGTAATTCTGCAGTTACAGTTCCCTTTGAAATAGTGTGGTTTGGAGAGCTGGATGTCAGTTCTGCAGATACACCACTTTAAAAAAAGGCTTCAGAAAACCATAGATAAGGTATTGTAAGGATGATCAAGTAGGTACATTGTTATCAGGGGGAAAAAAAAAAAAAAAAAAAAGATTTGTTGAAACCAGATGATTTACCTAGTGGGAGTAATTTTTATAAACATCCTGTAGATCCCTGCTCATTTTCTTGCCAAACTGCTATGTGAGATGTGGGGATGCTCACAGACTGTTTGTGCTCCAGTGAGGCAGCCAGACTTCAGATTGCCTTGAGAATGGGCACTGCTGGGCGCCCAGGTCCTGCGCCACAGAGCCAAGAGTCGGAATGAGTTGAAAACTCCAGCCTGAGGCAAAATTCATGTCCTGACTGTAGTCTGCCACCAGAGAAGCAAGGAGGTTTCAGCTCCAATGCAACGGGGAATTGGCTTAAAGATGATGATAAGTGGAGGAGTTTAACTGCTTTCTTTTTGGATCTAAGAGCTCAGACTCCTGCATTTGTTCTCATTTTAATTTTTGAACATTATACAGAGAAATACTTTGATGTTCTGTATTCTTTTTTTTTTTTTTTTCTTTTCTTAAATTAAGCAGTCACCGAGGAGAGAACTGCTGGGAAGAGCGAAGATGCTAGACAGAAATTCTTCACTCAGAGTGCCTCAGCCACAACAGAGATGTTCTCTCACTCCATATTTTACACAACAGCTCAGAAGAGGAGTTTGTTTAGTAAAGGCAGCTAAAGTCATCATTGCCAGTCTCCACAACGTACAATTACTTTGATTTATGCAATCTGCCTCTGTGATGAGATGTCTCACAGTAAAGACATAATAACCACTAAAATAACTATTTAGTTATTATGGCTAGATGATTCTAAGTTCGTTTTAATCAAAAGCTTCAGTATCAGCTGGTTTGATATCTGTTGGTGACAATACTCTTCTTGGCAAAGGACCAATGGATTCACAGAACAGACACAAGGCAGGCTTGTTTCAGGTCCAACATCAGTTAAAGGAAATTATTCTTCATGGACATTATGTCACTGCAGACAGAATGGAGAATGGTGTGATTCAATGGCACAGATGAGAGATTCCTGCATGTAAGAGCAGGTTCAGACAAGCATTCCCTGGGAATGAGTATAAGCTGATCCTCTAGAAATTTGCAGCTGCAGCTTTTCATGATGGAATTGTGAGCATCAGTCTGCAGCTTTTGAGTAGTAGGTCCTGATAAGGTAACTGGTGGGCTGCTGGCATTGGTTGGCACCCAGGAATGCAATGACTCTGGGATTATCATTCATTAGCTCTTGTGAAAACAACGTAAGAATTTAATCTTGTGGCAGTCAAAATAGAAAGAACCTAACACCTCATACCATGCGAATGTTTGTTCTATTTCAAAGCAGAGAATGTTGGACCTCTATGGCAGCGGGCTGGTTCTGATTTTACCTGGAGTAATGCAGAAGGGTTATTCTGGAAGTCAGCTTTCTTTTGGCAATAGAAACGATCTGGCAAGAACCACAATCAACTTCTGACATGAACAGAAAAAGGATCAAACAAAGGAGTCTTACAACAGCTATCATTTACCTCTATTGCCAATTTAGTGTCATTAATGCACTGCATACCTGCATTCCTGAGGCGGCATATGACTTTTTTAGATGATGTAAAGAACAGTATAAATATTTTGAAAGCATTGATCTTGGAGAATGGCAGTTACAATATCATGGGCATAAAACTAATGAAGAAAGGATATGGAAAATAACCTGGACCTTGGAACATCTTTATTTTCAACCCAGTGCTCAATCAACAGACTTTTGTACCAAAGAGGCCAAGTGTAATGAGTACCAGGGCAGTTAAGCCAAATCAGGCCCACACTGCAGCCTGGAGCTAAACAAAGAGCCGGTATAATTGTCTGTTGTCTTCCTCTGGGCACTGAGATCCACAACCAAAATGCGTAGGTGCCAATATGCTGGCTTGTCTGTCTCAGTGCAAAACCCTATAGAAGGGTTAATATTCTTCTTGATGGGATCAAAAAGGCAACAGAACAAAGGGTAAGTGATTCTTTAGGGCACTCAGACCTATTTTCTAGTTTTCCTTTGTATGATTATCTGAGCCACTCTCTTTTGGTATCATTGGTGCAGGGCCCAGATATCCATGCCAGCAGCTTGAGTGCTCACCAGCAAGTTACGTAATTCATCAAGGAGCTGTGAGGGGTTTTATGTAACTTATCCTTTTCTTCCTAAGATGCAATTCTCTATATAATACTATAAACAAACCATCACAGCTCACCAGCCTTTTCCCCAAGCTTAGATACCAGAAACATGTGAGGAAAAGACTGTGAAACAAAATAATATAAAAGCACTTTTTAAAAGGCCTTGGCTGGTTTCATCCCACCTAACTGTAGGCACCTAAGCAGAAAGTCTGATTAGGGAGTCTGGTCACCTTTGGCACTTTATGTCTTCAGTGAAGAAACATGGATTGATCTGAAAAGATATTTTGATCCCAGGTACAGCTCCTCCTGTCAAGGCTTTTTCCCTTGTTTCTTGCAGTGGAAGTGCGTGACATCTGGGCACCTAACTTAGAAACCTCAATTCTTGCCTAAAACTGAGTGGGAACTGATTGGCTGTAGTTTTTGCTTTATTCTGATTCTCTAGCATATTATCTCTATTTCTCTCCCTGTCAAATTCTTCCTCTTCTTTTAACTTTTTTTCCATCTCCCATTTTCTCTGTATACAGTATTCCTTCCCTTTGATTCCCCCTTTCTTTCCCTAAGGGCCTGGAGCATCTCCCCTATGAGGAAAGGCTGAGTAAGTTGGGACTGTTCAGCCTTGAGAAGAGAAGACTAAGGGGGGACCTAATTGGAGTTTATAATTACCTGAAGCAGGGGATGCAGGGGGAATCAGCCAGCCCCTTTTCAGTGGTCTGTGGGGATAGGACAAGGGGCAATGGCTGCAAGCTGGAACACGGGAAGTTCCGCACCAACATGAGGAAAAACTTCTTCACAGTGAGGGTGACAGAGCACTGGAATAGGCTGCCCAGGGAGGTGGTGGAGTCTCCTTCACTGGAGATATTCAAGACCCGCCTGGACGCCTATCTCAGTGATATGTCCTAGGGAGCCTGCTTTGGCAGGGGGGTTGGACCCGATGATCTCTCGAGGTCCCTTCCAACCCCTACAATTCTATGATTCTATGATTCTTGCACCCTCAGCTGTTCAGCTCCTTCCTCTCTCTGATCGTGTATTATGTATCGAAGTGGATATTGAACTAACAGTCAGTTTTCCCAAAATTGGTCTTGAAGAAAATAAAAACTGGACTGGAACTTGGCTACTAATATCAGATTTGGTTAATATTGTTAACTGAAAAGAAGACAGCATTTTTAAAATTATTACAAATTTTGTCTTTGAACTACTGTTTTTATTCAAGAATGAAAACAAAGGAGTTTTAAAGATAAAAAGTATTTTCCCTTGAAAAGAGATTATTAAATTATTACATGACAGTGAAAGAATACAAAGCAAAAAAGAAAAATCTCAATACATTTAATTTCAAGTTAAAATACCTCAGTGAAATTCAAAATCAGTATATTATTGTTTTTCAGATTTTGTGTTTGTGTTTTTAAGTTTTTTACCATTAAGCTGTGAGCAAGTTTTAAAATCCTTTTTGGTCTACCACAGAAATGAAAGATCTATTATTCACCAAACTCTGTCTCCTCTTCCCCCTTTCCCTTCTATATTTGAATCGTCAATTTTTGCTTTGTCTGGCTGCCATCGATATTATATTGTCTCTACAGTGTCTAGTCCAACCTCTCACGCAATAGCACTCACTGGTCTATAAACACTAACATATTAATGCTATATTCAATGGAATGAAGCAGTACTGTTGAAAGAGATTGAGGACTAGCAATGGAGAAATCACAGATGAATTTGCAGTGTGATATAGCAGCAAAAGGAAGGGCAATGCAATCTTAGTCCACGGTCAGAGAGACATTACATTATGGAGAAAAAAAAAAAAAAAAAAAAAAAGCCAATAATTTTCCTCTGTACAGCTTGAGTGTGGCTGCACCTGGAATATTATATTCAGTACAGGACACCAGAGAGATGTCGACAAATGGGCATTCAGTGAGAAGTGCTGTAGCAGTTGATTTACTGGGGAAAGTTTAAATGAGCTAAATAAGACAGCTGTGCTCCTCTGGGCAGCACAGGACAGAGCAGCACAGCTGGGAGCGAGCTCGCGCTGCCGTGGGGGTCTGGGTGGGACGCTCTCTTCTAAGGAAGGTCAGGGCACCGCCGGCCTGCATCTGCATCCTTCCTTTTCCCTCTCCTACTCCCTCAGGATAAACCCTTCTGAAACCAAATCTTCTGACAACCGAGCCACAAAACCAAACTCCTCCTTGTCTGCGAGCAGATTATTTACCCTCAGAACAACAAAGTTCCAGACCATCTGTCAGAGGTTTAGTGATCTCTGCCCAGCTGCAGGAGCTGGACCTTTGGGGACAGTTCAGTCCACTCCTTTGCCTGTCACAGCTGGGAGAGGCAAATGCCACAAATGGGTTAGGTAAAAGGGCTATCTGATTTCCATTTCCCACTTTCACATCAGAATTTGGCACAAGATACTCAAAGAATGGCCTACAGCAAACAAAATTAATAATGGAATTAAATCAACTCTGCAAGACCCAGCCAAGATCAGGGTCCAGATATTCTTTGGTTGTGCAAATATGTACTGTGGAAAGCCTTGAAATATCAAGAATTTAAGCAAACATCCTGTGAGAGCATGTGATATGTTTGTATCAGATTATACAGAACATTTGCTTTACTCGATGGTCTGAGAACATCTACGCTGCTCCTGCCCAAGCTATAAACTGTGCTTCTGCAAGTAATCTGCCCCCAGAAAAGACACGTGACACTTCACCAGGAAACAGCAGGCTACTGCCTTAGCCCCAGAGTTCCTCGCCTGACTTCTGTGACACGCCTAAGGAAGAACAACTTTTTTGCAGGTGGCTGTAAGGAGCTTTGAATTGAGAGCAGGTATAGGAACTGAAATTTCCAAGTTGATCATATGATAAGGGAAAAGCTTGCTTTTTAAGAGCTGAGTACTTCTGGTGCAAGGAGCATACTTCGTATGAGGACAACTGCCATGCTGACAGTAAACCACATCTTAAGGAGGTGTGAAAAAGGACATGATCAGGTGCTTACCAGCACTTGGCTTCTTTAAGAAAGCTTCTACTCTTCAGTGTTTTCAATACTACATGTTTTTTATCTCTGTTAAGGCTTTGTTCTCTGTCAATTTATTTTGCTGTGCATTGAGGCTCTGAAGACAGATACTTGAGAAGCCATTAGGTACCTGGTGAAGCTAGAGAGTGGAAGGTAGGCTCTGGAGGCTAAAGGCCACAACCTCATTACCTCATGTCCAGGGAGAACGTGTCTGAGAGGTCTGAGCATGGTCCTGTGGTCTGCAAGACTTCAGAAGAAACTGGCATCGAGGATTCAATCAGACCTAACTGACTTCAAAATAGCCCACACTCAGCTGAATGTCCTCGAAAGAGGTATGTGGTGACAGCAAGGGATACTGACTTAAGTGTGACAGAAAGGAAATAAAACTGCTGTCATTTTATAAGGTGGAGATGTACATAGGACATTTTATTAGGAGAAACAGGGAAAATCAAATCCTAATGTATACACCCAGGAGTTATTTGAAGCTAAGAATTAGTTGTGCAGTAAGAAGTAGAACTTGTTAACTGGCTCAACTATCATTTAGGAATCTACTGTGAAATGGCTAATTTATTATACAAATTAGACCAAGGCAGAATAAAGCATTCTGTTTAATCATAAAGATTTGGGGGAGGGAAATCTTGTATCTTTGAGCAAGACTGAATATTCTATAAAGTCAAATATCCTCACTTAAATGAAGGTATTTAGAATAGAGGGAAGAAAGTGAAAGAGGTCACACTGTTTCATCAGGATTACTTTCAAGTTTTCAGTCACTAACTCATTGGGTTTTTAATGAGAAAACTGGCTCAAGTTTCCCTTCCAGCTAACCCAGTTGCTATATGATGTGAGAAGTGGCTAGTTAAATGACTCATATAAATCAAGAAAGGTCAGGATTTCTTGTAAATATTTCTGTCTGGGAGATAAGTATGTTTCCTTTTTCTCTGCTCCCAGAATGTATTATCCATATATGCTCTTAGTGACATTAGCAATAAGTTGATTAAGTGCTTGATTTGCCAGTTGGTTCACAAGTGGAGATAATTCTTATCTTCACAGGCAGGGAAAGTGTCTGCTAGGAGGAAAAGCCACAGTTCATTTCAAGTGTTAATCACAAGAAGCCCCAAGAATGTGCAATACTGTTCCCTCGAGGAACTTCATGTGTTAACTGTGGTCAGGGGCCAAATTTGTGAGGATTATGTTAAAAGTGTAGTCCTCTAGCCAGTAAAATGCCTAAATCTCTCGGCATCCTAACCCCTTTCTTGTTTTACCTGGCCCGTGATTGCTTTCTCAATTACACTGTGGGAAGGATGCAAAGATCATGTGATTCCTTGAACTTCTCAGGTCATCCTGACCTCCATTGCTTCAGTAGAAATAGATGGAGAGAGAAATACCAGGCACCTGAGCTGTCTTTTCTTCCTATTCCAAGCAGTTTGAGAGGAAATGTTACAGAGCAGATGAAACCAGAGGACGAACACTGCTTTGCCACTGGTAAGGGAGCCAGTGAAGCGGGCTTTAGACTGTTTTTTTATTTTTTGCCAATGAACTTCAGTGTGTGAAGTACTACACAAGATCTGGGCATTCTTCATCTTTTGAAGGTCTGGTCCAAACGTCTATGAAGTCAAGGCAAAATGTCCATTGAGTTCATAGGCTTGGGATTAGGCTTTAAAAATTCTGGCTTAAAGTCATTATTTCAAGATCCAGACTCTCATCCAAAAGTTCTTCAATTTTAGAGGTGCTCATGAAGATTTCCTCGGAGAACTGTCATTTTTTTAAATCAATTTTTGGGATTCACAAAGTAAGCTGTTGTTGATTTCATGATTTATACATGCTCTCCATAGACTTGAAGGGACTTCATGCATTATTTTACAGTGTTTCTTGCTTATTATGGAAACTACGTGATAATAGTGGTTTCAATTATAAGCCTATTAGGCAGGTAATTGACAACACAAGTATACTATAAAGTTACTCTCTGCTTCAGTACAAGTGCTGTGTTTTGGTTTTAGGCAGGCAGTGCTGATAATCAGCGCATAAATGGTTTCCTAATTAACTGCTTCTGTCAGAATCCCAGTTTCACTCAACAAGCGAGTTGGCCAAGAGTTCATTTGTCTTTTCCCTTCCCCCCTCAGCTGTGTCATCTCCCATGATGAGAACGTGTTCATCTCAAGAGGAGTTGAGCACCATGTCAGCAAATTCATACTGTCAGTTGTACTGTCAGTGATCACAGCTCTTTCAAGTTCATAGCTGCAGAAGGTCACTGGAAACAGCAGGGCGACAATGCTTGGAAGTGGATTCCAATTCTTACTTTTGAGAGATGCTTCTAAGGGAGTCATGAGTATTCAGTTCAGCCTAATGGTTCTCAGTGACTTCTCAGGACAGTTGCAAATGACTTACAAGTTTTAACTCGCATTCCTCATGCATCAGAAAGGTCATTAGCTTTATGGGATTATAGTGAGGAGAGATCAAATACACACTAAAAATAAAAAAATAATTAACCCCCCCCCCAAAAAAAAACCAAAAAGGGGTGAGGAAAATACCAGCAATGGCATCCAAGTGTTCAGGATGCTCAACCCCCCCCCCCAAAAAAAAAAAAACCAAAAAGGGGCAAGGAAAATACCAGCAATGGCATCCAAGTGTTCAGGATGCTTGTTCTTCTCTTTGAAATAAGAAAGGTTCAAAAAAACAAACAAAAGTTCAAGAAAATATTGGTCTGGGTGATTTTGTGGGTAATTATGAAAGGTCTGAAGTATGCCCCAAAAAAGAGTGGCTAAAGGTTGACCGGTAAGGTGTGACACAGTCCTTCCCTTTGCCAACTGAGGTGTTGGAACATGGATTCCTCCTTATATCAGCCAGAAAGATGTACAAGGTGTACAAATGTTTTCCTGTCTGTGGAAGATTGAACACAAAAGAAAAACAAGCACTGTCCTCTTTGAAAACTTTTAACCAGGCACCTGCTTACAGCCTATTAAGAAACTGCTCCGTTTATGTTCTCTCTCAAACTTTCATTATACTCAAGCTATGGTAGAGCTATTATGGAGACAATAAATAAGATTCTCATATTTCTTAATTATTCTTAAACCTTTAAGCTTTCCTAGACAGCTACATGAGATAGGAGCTGAACTTCTCAAGGTGAATTCTTACAGGTGCTTTCCATCAACTCTCACCCTAGCATACTCATGACTGACTCAGGGTCACCTTATGAGCTCTTGCTTGGACTCAAATTTCTGATCTCCCATCCTGAGATGTGTAAATACATTATGCATTCAAATGTCTGAAGCATCTGTTGTGGAGTTGGAAATACTGTCATACCAGTTCAGAGAATTAGCAATTTTTGTCTGTCTGCCACTGATCTTGTTGCTTTCATCATCCCAGATCACTGCAAATCTCCAACATGTAGCATGTTCTTTGTCATTTCACTCCATTTTACTCATTTAGGCGTCCCCTCCAGCTTTTCTGGAAAAGGGAAATACATGAAAATCTCGTCTCACAGTAACAACTTCTCTTTAACCTCCGAGTGTAAGCTGACTACTTAGCAGTTTGATCCATTCTGTTCAGAAAGGTTCTATTACGACAAATAAGGAAATTACATTTGTTTCATCTTTGCCTTCAAAATGTTGCTTCTCTTGTAGCAGCTCAAAAGGAGAAGAAGGAAAGAAATACTACTTTGATATTGCCAGGGTCCAGAGAGTATGAGAATTACTCTCATACTCTTTGTGTTGGGTAACAGGCACAGTAAAGAGACAAAAGCCCCCGTGGTCCTTGTTCACCTATGATAAACAAAATTGCATCACTGATGGGAAACATCTTTCCTGACTATGTGCAATCGAATCACATCATTGCCTATTTTCCTACATGGAAAGGGCTTTCAACACTACCTTTTTGGCCTGGAGAAGAGAGAGGACCTTCTCACCCAGCATCTCCTCCTCTGTAAGGGCCTCCCAAGAGGTGGAAGGGTACAAGGAGGGAATAGGCTTGTTAATAGCTAGTTAAGAGATCTCCTTTTAGTGGCCAAGAAAACAGGTCTAACTCACGGGAGGTATTTCTGATGGACAGATCATTTTCTGCATTAGCTGTATTTAAAAGTTTTCTGCTTTCAGTATTTGAACTTTCTAGGTGCAGTCATCATTACCAATAAAGCAAAATAATATGGCACTATAAAATGTAAGTTTACCTGCAGTCTCCGTTATCCTGCTGATTCTAACTCTATCAATTGTGTTATAGTATTTAACTGACAACCAGAAATCAGCTCAATATTGGCTTTCCTACAGCTCACTGCACTGCCGAGAACCCGGTTTCAACTTTTTCATGAAAAAAACAATTCCAGTTATGAAGCCCTCCTTAAGATTTCAGGTTTTCAGGAGGTACGTATGCAACAGTCTGTCTGTAAACGTTTTTGACTGAAAAAGTCCTTGACTGAGGATTCACTTTCCCAGGTGCTTTGAACATTCCCATCACTCTGGAGATTTTACTGCAAATAATTTTATTACTTATTATTTCTTCTTATTCTTACTATATGCAGGTGATGGAGTGACAGCATATGACTGCTTTCCCAGAGTTGTTTATTTAAGCTTAAATTTCAAACTCTAAGCTTCAGGCTTATAATTCATTTTCATATTTAATTCTTAGATGCTGAAATAATGGGTTTTTTACTTCATTTTGCAAGATTAGGCCCACATTTATTTCAGATATTTCTGTCTGGGAGAAAAAAAATTGGCACCAATGAATGAGGGGAGACGGTACTCAGTACTAGACTGATAAATATATATCGCAAAATGGGAGGTTCAGGCAGAAATGCTTAGAAAATGAAACCTGGCCATTTCATGCCATCTACTTAGAATGGCAGTGTTACTGTTTATATGAGAATTGAAATTAAGATTTCAATTGCTTCTAAATTAGGAAGCGCACATGCACATACACGCACACAGGCACAGAAATTAATAAACCCCAGAAATAGAGAGGACAACAACAATGGGATGCAGAAGGGTTTTGATTATTTCAGCATGTGGCCTAAAACACGGCAGATTCAGCAAGATGCAGATTTGCATAATGTAATGAGACTGGAATCAAAGTATCAGGAAGACAGACCGAGTGCTAATTAACTAGACACTGCAGTAAAAACACCAGGATGGCAGGACAGTACAATGCAGGAAAACATTCCAGGGACAAATGGATAGCGGTGGTAATCGCATTAGCAAAAACCTCTTGGCTAGAATACTCTGGAGCCATTGCTACAAACTTTAGCAGCCCATTCGAAAAGATTAATGTCAGCTTGAAATTGTTCGGAGCTACAGGTTCCTGACAATTGCTAGACTGGCAAAAAATCTGATCAGTCCTTCTCTGAATGGAGCCAGCCCAGGTGTATAGTGTATATACCACGGCACTACGGATGGAGAGCAAGAAGTAAGCCCTCCATCCCCTCTAGAAATGTCTGCTGTTTGTAGCTTGCCTTATTTTTAATCTGTGTAGGCAGGCCACTGAAGACACTCTGTAAAGGACTCCATGCCCTCTTTGTCTGGGGCTCTGGCAGTGTGCCACGGCTGGAAAGGAAGAGTTTGGGCCTCTTCCCTTTCTGAGGAGTAAGATTTAGGTCTAGGATTTTTGTCTTTTGTGTCTCTCATCACTGATCACCCAGAAAATCCTAACAGTTTCGTACTCCTTTTTTCTGCCTTCAGGATTCTATAGAGAGCTAAATTGATAAAAACCCTTTTTAATAAAAAAATCATTAATATTTAACAGCTGGAATAAAACTTAAAAATGTATGTGTATCTATTTTACATAAAGGTCTGTAATCCCTTATCAATAATTTAAACACATGAGTTTCCAGCAGTTATGTTAAACAGGTCCTTTTATTTCTTTATAAGGATTGAGCGGGCAGGTGTGAGTGTGTGGATAGCTGTGCAAGGGGAGAGTAACTTCTGGAGGACCACTATGACCCCCACGTACCATGCTCATAAAAAGGAAGGGGAGCAGAAGAACAGTCTTCCCAAGTCCAAGGCCGGTTGCAGAAATTTCTCTTGAACTCAAGCGGCAGCAGTTTACGCTTTCAGCCCTGACATACTCCTCTGCAGCGTGCCAGCTAAAGCGTAAGCCACCACAGTGGTGTAGTCTTCCCCAAGGGGAAACCTACTCCTCCCCCGAACGGCCTGTTCAGAGGAAACAAACTTACTTAGAAGCCTCACGATGAGGCCATTTTCTGGGAAGAGCTCCAGGAAAACTTGAAGATACTTTTTGCTTTCATTTGATCAGTGGCTCTTCAAAGGGCGGGAAAGGCTTCCGAATCCTGCTCAGCAGCTGAGTTCAATGCTGAGTTCACTAGACGTGTTATACTGTTGTTCCAGCTACTGCCACCTGACTGCAGAACTGTTCAAGCAGTGAAAAAAGGTTATTTGCAAATCATTTGCAACTTGTGAAATCTGAAATCGGAAGATCACAGGTAATAGATGTGATGAAAACATTTTGACCATCTTACTGGATAAAAGTGAAAAATTAGTCCCAAATAATTCACATGGTAGGGGATAGGCATATTAGTTGAACCGGCTATCCAGAGTCTTTCAGTAGCTGTTGTGAATGACCACATGCACATACCTAACTCCATGTGAGTTTATTTCTTTTTCATAATTTTCTGTGGAATACCTTCCCTTATTGCAACTGGCTCGTATACATGGAGTTTACACACCCTTTGAAGATCATTTAGAGAACTAGAACAGATATTTCTCAATCTGATAAGAGAATAAATTAATCCCTGTTTGAAAGTTTTAACTAAGTCAAAGGTGAAAGTGAAAAGGATTGTTCTGTTTGATGACTAAAAGTTCCCCAAAACTCAACAATGAAAATGCCCAGGTGCTTACATTTCAGCAGTTTCTGAGATGTGATAATTGAAATAGTCTTTTCTGTCCATTCGCTGTGGACTGGTGAGGCCACCAGGACCATGGGAAATAAGAAAATATTAAGCCATCGACTCTCTGCTGGAATACTTTTTGTTAGAGTCCCAGGTTCATCTGTAGGCAGATAAATGCAGACACTGAGAGAAAAAAAAAGCTGTAAAAGGAAATCATCTTGAGTTGTGAAGAGGTAGGGTAAGGGGACCTTTTTTTCTCTCCTCTTCTTCCCCTTCCTTTCAAGTTCATTAATATTAATATTAATATACCTTGATACATTGAGCCGTCCCACCAGAACTAAAGCTGCTTGCTTTGTGTGATGTGATCTACCACATCCCGAGTCACTGCACTCAGGGGAACAGGGAAGGTGAGAGGTTTCTGTAAACCTGGGGAACATCAAAGCTGAGAAATTCATCAGTTCCATCTGCATTTGATATCAGTGACAGGTTGGATCTGGCACTTCCTCTTCCTCTTCTAATTTCACATCTGTATTTGCAATCAGAAGATACATATTGTTCTCTATTCCCAATCCTCCTTAGTACTGCCACATTCCAGGTACATCTTCCTTCTGGAAGCTGCCAATGGCTTTTTCAGAGGTGAAGGCTGGTGTGGGGGGAATTTCTACTCATAAACAGTATCCATCTCCTTTGAGATGGGTTCACCTAGTTAGCCCGGATGAACTGTGTCCCTGAACTGTATCAGCAGGCATGGAGGAAAAATAGATGTCTTCTGAGTACATGGATGAATGCATGTAATGCTCTTAAATTATTTTGAGTTTCCTCTGGGTTTGGCTTTTTACTTCAACTTACCAGGCCCTTCACTAGCTGGTAGATATCCTTGAGGTGGTAAAGTATTGCCCATGGCCATACATTATCTGCAGTATTTATCATATATACTTGAATTCATCCCTACAAATGCAATACTCAATCATGCAGGCGACATATACAGAAAATAGGAAACAGCGTGGGGCTACCTCCTCGGGGAAAATCTCGATATATCAGTGCATAGTTAATAACTTCATTTGTTACGGAATATGTCATGATCACTGCCACACTGTAGGGCTTGCAGCATACGTTGGTGTCCCAAGGAAACTCAGCAAGTAACTGATTTTAACTATCAGATGCCTCCCCCCAAAAACAATCTATACATTTGGGGTTGATCCCCAATTATTATTATTATTCTAATGCAATGCAGTGAGAGAAAAAGAACATGAAAAATGTCGGTCAAATGATAACTATAATCACCTCTAGAGAAATAGGTTTTTGTCCTCTGTTTTGTGGGGGTGTATCTATAACCCATTTCTTACCCCCTCCTTTGTATTGCATTCCTGGCAGTTTTCAACATAAGGTATCATCTAAAAATTTTGAAATATTTTTTTTTTTAAATTTCTAAATAGTTTTGATTTTTCAGGTTTTATTATTTTTTTCTTTACTTTTATTATCTGAAAGATTTTACTCATTATCACTCAGTGTCACCAATTTAACCAGTCTAAACTTGCAATTTAAAAAGAAATATTTTTTGGAAAAATAATAACAAAAATTTCTACCTCAATGCAACATATTCCCTCTCAGTCAAGGAAATTACACAGTGTCAGTTAGTTTGATCCCATATTTGTACAAAACATATTAGCAATCTTCCTCTCCAAGTACTGTCCAAGTAAATTCTACATTCACACAGAAACAAATTGTTAGATTATACAGTATATCAGATTAACGCTGTAAAAAAGTATAAATTCCAGTAAAGAACTAGTCCTTTCTGCTAGAAGATCGTTCCAGTTTGCTCCCAGGCATTTCTCACCCAGCAAGAAATTCAAGCAAAATGTCAGCAAAGTTTGATATTTTGAGAAGTAGCTGACAGGAGAATTCTGTCCTGTCAGGTTGTGGTGAGTTTATAGTAAGTGGTGAGAGAATATTTTCTGTATTGTAATTCATTGTTTAAAAAAAAAAAAAAAAAAAAAAAAAAAGATAAAAAATAAAAATGTCCAAGTGCCGTCAGTCAAAGTTTTATTATGATAAGAATAATTATGTTCCCAATCCATTAAACTTGTGACACATACTCTATAAATGCTTCAGGGAATAAGATGCAATATTGTGATGGTAAAACCTGTATCTGCTGAAGGGAAGAGTGCCACTAAAATAAAGGGAAATATTGTAAAGAAATTGAGTTTTTATGAGGTAAGTTATGGCAGGTAAGCATGATGAAATGCTAATTTATGTCTTTCACAGTATAGTCCTTGCTGCTACAGCAGGAACTAATCTTCTTCTGTCAGTGGAGAAGAGCAAATGTTGGAGACAGCTGGCACCTGGTACCACATCGGTGATGAACATACCTCTTTTGGAAGTGGTCTGATCAGCCCAGTGCCTCCGCATCAGGTCCTTAGCGGCTCTCTCCCAAAGGACTTATCCTGACATGGTGCAAGAGCTTCCTCGGAGCTGAAATTTCTTCCTAGTTCCCTGCAAGATCAGACCCACAGTGAGAGAGAAAAAGTGGGAAAGCATAGAGCAGCAGATTCCTGGTTTGGAGCTGCTGGGAAATGGACACAAGGAGTTTTGAGAAGTCCTGGGACACCCTGAGGCAGGCCAGGCAAGCTGGACAGGACAGCTTGCAAGGTGAAGGGAACTCTGGGGTCCCTTCCTCCAGCTTTCTTCAGCAGCATTGTGGTTACACCCAGGCCTGCTGGAGCTGGGTGATGGTTTTATTTTTAATTTTTAGGTAGATGGCCAATTAACTAACCCTACCCCGATTTCTTCTTGAGGACCAGCCCCATGTACTTTGTGTATTTTCACACCCAGACTTTCAGATTTGGTAAAGCTAGTCCATCTTGTACCAGTGCTTTCTAAATGAAGCACTCTTTCTTCCAAAACAGCATATTTAATTTCAGAAAATGTCTCTTTTAAGAAAGGAGACTTCTCCTTCGTAGCAGTAGTTTTTCAGTCTGGCAATGAACCAACTCCCCTCATTATTTACCCAATTTCAGCCCTTTACAAACACACTGAAATCACATAGAATAGGATCTGTGACAAATTCTTTCTACCCCCACAAATATATTTTCAGGGAATTTTGGATCTCTTTAATTTCTTCTTTGCTCTAGTGAGAACTTTTCCACTTTCATACCCTTCACACTTGAGCAAAGTCAGAGGGCAGTTGCTTCCAGTGCGTGGTTAACTAGAGGAATATAATGAGAGTTTGGCTGCATCATGGAACAACAGGATTCTGCCTTTCATCACTTCCTTCTTTTTGTTAATTCTGTTGGTGACTTAAATCCATGAGGTACAAAACTTGGGCAGTTTGGAACAAGAGAATAATGACAAGGTTAAAAACAGAGTCTTAAATGCTGTTCAGTAGTTTGGGAGCATGCTTCATTATAACCTGTGAAGGAATTCAAATAGAAAAGCACAGCTGCTTTAGATTCCTGTCCAGAGAATCCACACAAGCACAGCCTGCGTAAAAGAAATGCTTTGCATATTAAGGAAATGGTCTGTTATTTGCCATAGAAACCTTCTGGTCTTAGTCTTCTTTTTTTAAATCATCTATTACAAAGCCTCAGAGTTGGTCATTCACATTCAACACCTGGGACACAGAGAAAGCTAAGGTGTTTAACCACATTTTTACCTCAATTTTCAACAGCAAGTGTGCTAGCCACATGGCCCAAGTCAGGGGTCCCCAAGATGGAGACTGGAAGAATGAAGAATCACCCACCGTAGGAGAAGACCAGGTTTGAGAGTACCTAAGGAACCTGAAGGTGCACAAGTCCATGGGTCCTGATAAGGTGCATCCACGGGTCCCAAGGGAACTGGCGGATGGAGTTGCCAAAGCACTGTCCATCATATTTGAGAGGTGGTGGCAGTCTG
>JMFS01052151.1:0-16655 GCA_000699545.1 Podiceps cristatus | reverse complement strand
TATTTTAAGAAAGTTGCATAGATATTGTGCTGTGTAATTACCTTGCCATTCCTATTGCTGTACATGAATTATGTCTCTTCCTCCACACTAGTTCTTTCCCAAAACCAGATTTTTATTAGCCTTCAGTGTTCCCATTGCTCCTTTGTTACTCTGGTTCCCTTGTGACTCTTAGGACAAATTTCCTCTTTCCTCTTCTGACAGGAGGCTGCCCTCTTTCACTTTCTGCCAGTGGAAGCATCTCGCGCTGTCGCAGTCTAACTACTGAGCTGCGTGACATTCTCAAGGTTTGAATCTGTCACTTGAGTCTCGGTAGAGTATGCTACTAATTTTAAAACTTGCTGCTTTCTCTTTAGGCAAAGAAATGCTCAAGTAGCTCCTTTAAAGGTAGATTGTCACTGCACACAGTGGTAGATGTAATATTAGTAATTACCCTGTAGGAATTAGCCTAGTAAAACAGGAAAAAATCTATACGCTCGTCTGCCCTCACTGGAGGCTTTAAATATGCAGAAGACTATATTCATCTTCCTTTTTCTGAAGATTTAGTGACTAGGTTTAATTAATCTTTGAATGTGAAACTAAAATGAACTCTGAGCCCTCTCAGTTCCAACTTCTGTGCCTGGTTTTATGAGGAATAGTGACATAAGAACAGGAAAGCTGAGACACTATACTATTTAGGCAGTTATGAAGCATGCAACCTCATCTGTGGAAGAAAATGTTCTTTAGAATATTTCTTAAGAAAGTGAGGCTTAGAAAAATCATATCAACATATAATTCCACCATATAAATTTTGAATCCCTGTCTAATTTTAAAGGAATTTGATGGAAGAACAGTAGTCCCAATTAACTGAGCTCCTGCAGGCTTTCTAAAAATAGCAGATGGAAGGAAAAAGAAAGAAATCGGTACCACCAGGGCAAGTCTAACAGATAACCAGCCACAGCTGGCTAAAACCCATCATCGAACTTGTCTGATACTGGTATGGAATTTAGTCCTGGAGTCAGCTGCTGCTTGCCCAGCCAGTACATGGGCATTTTGAGCAACAGGGAAGTCCATCAGGGTCTGGAAGTCATAGGGCAACTGAAGGAAGAACCTAGGAATATTACACATATATGAATATGAATCCAAATCTCCCCAGGCTTTATTTAGTTCTGCATTCCATGGAGTGGCAATTTGCAGGGAAGTTCCTGGATTTCAAGAAAAATTACTCTGTTTTGGGGGAGGGGGGCTGGTAAATGCATGTGCTCTTCTGATGCTATGATCTTTCCTTGACTCTGTAGTGAACTGGATTTGTTTTGTCTTACGCTTTGCATAGAGACTTCAGAGCCATTTCCTTCAGAAAGGCAGGCTCCTCTTAAGTGTCTTACTGCTGCTGGATGCCAAGACTAAAGATACACTCATTATCCAGTTAAATTGTGCCTTTTTTTTTTTTTTTTTTTTTTTTTTTTTAACAGAGAAGCTTTTGGCCATATTTGTCAAAAAGAGAGACAAGGTAGTAATGCATTTATGAACTAACAGCTAAAAGAACTCATTGGAAATGGTCTGTTCTGTATGCTTGCTTTTCCTGAAGCAAGATTTTCAAACACTGTTAAGTTAGAGGAAGAATTATTCTTTGATGGTGGAGCAAGGGACTAAACTACAAATTTCTCTCACTGGGAGAGGTATTATTTATTATGTTCATGCTGAATATAATCATATTGACAAATTTTTGCTTGTTTTCATTTTCTGTTGTTCAGAAGATGAGGAAGAAATAACGTTGTGCCACCAGATAGAAGATAGGAGACAAATTATTTTCCTGATTCTCTCTAGATTCATTATATATTTTTAGCCAATTTCCTTAATCACTTTGGCAGGCAGCTAAGTATGAATTTGTCCACACTGTATACCTGATTGGCAGTCTCATGTGACCACAGTATGAATCAGAGTCTTGTTTACTAAATCATGACTTTGCCACATTTACTTACATCATCTGTGCAAGTAGCCAGCCTGAAATGAAGTATGACTTCCCTTAATCAGAAAGGATTCCAGATCAAAGGAATTTACTATCATATATAAGTACAAATAACGAGGACTTTCCCTGCATGTGCTTTCAAAATGTATTTTTGAGAGAAGAAGATACATATTACTGCTGTTTTAGAAATTAGTCATAGCTCTGTTAGCCAGTTAGATTTCTCTATAAACACTTATGCTGATGTTTTCCTATGGAAACTGATAAACATCATTAAGGAGTTAATTTATTTTAGATGAGGGAGGAAGAAAATAAATTTATTGCTCCTAACTGACATTAAGCACCAGCTTAGTATGACAGGCCTCGAGCCAATATGAGCTTTTGATTGGTTTCTTTGTTTAATATATATGAATATATCAGATAACAGAGGCTTGCACAACATAAGTTGCTTTTCAAATATTTTTAAAAGGTTCTATTCTCTACTTGCTACATTTAATTACTTTGCTGTGATCCACTGTAAATGAATGAAAATGTTTGGGTGCCTGATATATTGCTGAATAGCTAACCTACCATGATCTTATAAAAAAGTCATTAAACATTGCAGTGAATTACATTTGACTAACCTGGCAAATCCTAAATTATTGATGCTTTCTATCAGGGTCTGAAAAATACTGTTATTAATCTGGGTTTCTGCATGAATAGAAACCAGGACCAGATGAGTAGGACAGCTGGGTAGAAGCATAGATAGATATGCTGGCTTCTTCCATTCAGTGAAGGAGGCAATACAGGGAGCCAGAAAGCTTGAGATGTATCTCCTGAAAAGCTGAAGAAGGTGATATTATTTAACAGCTGTTTTCAGGACAACAAGAAAATGGCCCAAGAACTGTAGCAGTTTATTTAGGTGAGATACTATGGTAAAAAAAAAAAAAAAAAAAAAAAAAAAAAAAAAAAAAAGGCAGACAATGTTAACACAACCAAGCTCTTTGCCACAGCAGAAATAGATATTTATCTGTTTATATTAATAAATAACTGCTATAAAATAACTTCTTAACTCATGTACTGCCATATTAATACAACTCTAAATCACATTGATTTTGTGTGGACAGAGGCCAAATACTTTCCGTGCAGTCGTTCTGTGTATTATGGAAACACATAGTCAAAATGACTACTCAGAAGGCTGGAAGTCTCTCCTTCAGAAACTAGTTATCAATAGTATTAATGTTGTTTAAAAAATTAAAACTGGTAGCCTTGTAATGAATAAAATGTAATTTCACCTTTTAAAATCAGATTAAAAAACCAAAGTACAGTAGATAAGTAATGAAAATTTGTAAGAGGGAACTAATCTTTTCAAAGTAATTCTGAGAAATAAATTACATTAAACACTTTGAGTTAATTTCTTGTACTCTGCCTGTAATCACAGGAACATGATAATATTTCATGTTTTACCCAAGACTACTATCATTTGCTGATTATGTGGACAAAAAATATCATGATTTAGAGAAGTACTTAAGTGTGTTCCTAAGCTTCTGCTCCTTAATATAAAACTAGGAATTTAGATGTTTGAGTCATCAAGCATGCCATGTAATTAGACTACATGCCTCAGAAGTGTTGCTTTCAAAATGCCTATAAGTATTTCTTTTAAATAAGGATGGAATAAATGCTTGGCATTAAAATCTTTAAACAAGGCAAGCTTTCTGGAGAGATGTGACCCGAGAAAGATTCAATAAGACATCAGTTGCTACATCTTTACTTACATTCATAAGTAGTCTTGCTCATAAAGCTTTTTGTTTGGAAAACTTTCCTGGTTTGCAGAAATGTCTCCCATATTTGTAGTGGTAGAAAAATAATTCCTCTTGTTACTTATTTTCCATTGTCCTTGGGATATTCCAAGGACACTTAATTTCTTCTTTTTGTAATAATTTGGACCTTTTGTCTGCATCATATGCTGTATACATCTAATTTGCATTTGTTTCTGATGATACCAAGATGACTGTAATTAGTGTAAGTGGCTTTATCTCCTCCTTTTCTGTATGGATCACAGTCAATAAATGGTGCAGGCCAGTAGTTACTATGCAGGAATATGCAAGGAACTTGGGGAGGAAAAACACTGAAGGAAAGATGAGGGAATGGAAAAAATTACATATGGTCGATAGGAGAATGGAGCAATTTAATGCTGCGTAGTGAATGGTTCAGAGATAATTGGAAGACTAAAAAGCAAGAGAATGTGTGGAGAAAAACATTTCATTTACTTACAAAAAAAAGTGGCAAGGTGCAACAAGATGGTGTTGGTAGAGAAGCAAGAAAGAGGGAAGCCTCTTCTGTTTGTGCATTGTATTCATTGCAAGTGACATTTTAAAACATAAACTGATGAACTGCAAATTGAAGATGAATATTGCATGAGTGGGGAAAACATTTTAAAGGAACATAATACATTTTGAAGCCAATTGCACACTATTGAGTCAGTTACAGTAAAAGTGGTACAGTGGTGGTCGGCAGAGAGTCATTTATTAAAAAAAAAAAAAAAAAAAAGGAAAAAAGATCAGAGATCAGTGGACCCCCACAGTATATATTTTACTTTTCAAGCTAACCATGTGGAAAATCTCACCTACATGTAAAGACTGTTTAAATTAGTTTTTAATGTGTGTACAACAAATTACATGCTCTTATGGGCAGGGACTTTGATTTAAATGATAGGTGTAAAAATCTTTGCTGAGCTACCGCTTTTATACAAAATGAGCCTGTAATTCTAGGCAATCTTAGCAACTCTTCTCTGAGATGCATATGACTATGAGTGAAGAAGACTTTTAAAAACTCATTTGGAGCTTACAGTTACCTAAAAATATGTAAAGTATTTTTTAATTTGCTTTTATTTGTTCCTAAGTTTGTTAATATTTCTAAAAAAATGCAAAGTTTGGGAGGAGCTAGTTCCCTGAAATTAATTTTATTCCTATTTCCAGTAAAAACAAAAATTGAAGATTTGTATGAGAAATGAATTGTTTAAAAACAATGTCATTTATGCAGATAGTCTAAAAATATTCATGAAATACTGAATGTATTTTAGATTTTCCTCCTTCTATCATTTAAAAGTTTATATTTTGGAGAGGCTTTCACTGTTCCTTCCTTCCTCCTTCCCTCCCCCATCCCTTTCTTTTTTCCTTCCTCCCTCCCTCCCTCTCTCCTTTCCTTCTTTTCATTTTTTTAACTTTAAGAATTGCTCGGATCACACATTTTCTTTTTCCTCCATACCTTTGCTCCAGGATGTGGTGCTTATGGAAACACACCAATTACCATGAAACACTTGACAGAGCCACTGGAATTGACAGCACTGATGCTAGGTAGCATATTGGAAATGACAGTCATTGACGTAGTAGTGGAGTGTTTCTGTACATTACAATAAAATGTTATTTTGGGAGATATTGTCAAGTGCTTCCGCCACAACATTTGTGCTTTTTCATTTTTATTGTGTTTGAATAGCCTCTCCAGTGTCTGTGAGTACTGCATTAGGGCATTCTGTTAGAAAATAAATGTAGTGACTGAAATTGGAAAGGAAACTCTCAATAGAGCAATGCAGTTTCTTTAACCACAGGGAGTGACATAAAAAAGGCTGAATGCGAAACTCGATAAATTTTTATGTTCTGTCTTTTCTAGGAGCCAAAGGATCAAAGCTGTCATAATACTTAGAATGATTAACTTAAATAAGATGTGACCATTTAAATAAAAGAACATATGCATTTTTCCTGAATATTAATGTTGATATGGATAACAGGTCAAGAAAGGAATAGTTGAAAAAAATAAAGACATTCAAATGTTTAACAACAACGTGATTACTGAAAAAGAAATTCTGTAATATAGATGTTGGTTTTCTTACTCTGACTCTGGACTGTGATGATCTGGTGCAGTTCCATGCTGAGGTCAATGGTACATCAGAGCAACACTACACAGTTTTTTCAATAAATTTTGATGCAGAGTGATCTGCAAAAAATGTTCAGGATTGAGAATGTTCCTTTAGGGCAAAAGGCTTGGAATCATTGACTTTGAATGAATGTAATCTGCAAAGACTGACTGCATCATTAGCACCCAGTTGTGCTATTGATTTCAAACAGACCATGCTTGCTTTTCTGCCACGTGACTTAGCAGTGCTTGACTGACCTTGCCCAAACATGCTGGTGTTGTGAGGAGGTGTTTTTTTTGTGTTTTTTTTTTTTTTTTTTTTTTTTTTTTTTTTTTTTTTTTTTTTTTTTTTCCTTTTGTATGTGCAGTGATTTTATAGTGCTATGGGTTTTACCTAAACGGGGTTTTAAAATGAAGGGTGAACTAGGTGGCTTCTCTTTCCAGCTAGTTGCATTGATGCTTACCAGGGTAGTAATTAGCATTATGTAATAGATTTCTCCCCATTTTAAAATCAATAATAGCCTAGCATAGTGAGAGTTTTGCTTTCTGTAACATTTAGTTGTGGGTTTGTTTTTTTTTTTGTGTTTTTTGTTTTTGTTTTTTTTTTTTAAACAGGGGATGTTGTCATGGAAAATGGAGCAGAAAGCAGAAGAATGGACTGCTTCTCTTTATCTTTTTCCTTCCTTCTCACTTTTAATTAAAAACTAAAAAAAAAAAAAAAAAAAGTAGATTGTGTAGCAGTTGCATTTAAAAGCCACTTACCTTTTTTGAGTTAAGAAGGGTGCTATGGTACACCTAATGGGCATGACAATTTTGTGAAGTTGATAACTTCTGAGATATAACATCACTTGATTTAACATTTATAAATGTAAATGTGATGTTTTAACAACAGTGCATGAAACCCTGATGGATCACACACTGTATCAAGCAATGCAGTGCCTCTTCAATCCGTTGCCATAAAAGCAAATTATTGCTGCAGGAGCACAGAAGCACTTAATTGTTTCAGGTGGCATCGTATGCCTGACATGTCAAAACAACAGTGGTAACGTATCAGATTGAGAGAAGAATACATGTCAAGAAAAAGCTGAGATTCAGAAAGAGAGGAGAAAACACTATTTTTGAAACTTAACAATGACAACACAATGTAGAGTTAAAATGAAAAGTCAAGCAAGGCTGTGAAGCTGCAATTTGGAAAGCAATCTGAACTATAAAAGCCTCTGGAACTAAATTTGTATAAAGAACTTCATCATAGCCTAACATATTTAATTGATCATGTGAAAAATGTGCATGTCTGTATGCTGAAACTATTCATGCTTTGTCTCTACTCAAGTAAGCTTCTTACAAGTCTGAGGAAAATATGTTGAATTTTTTTGTTTGTAGGAAGGTATTTGCTTGATAGAATAATATGAATATATTAGCACATTGGCTTACTCTCATTTAGAAGTAGAGTAATTTCAGGGTTTTTTTGTTTTTTGGGTTTTTTTTAATTTAAATATAGCATGGAAATAAACTTGATTAAGTTAAGGTCTCTCTTTTTAAACAATTTTAAAGTCATGTCCTTGCAATATCATATGCTTGGAGGGCACGCTGCACAGTACATGCATGCATGTGCATTGTGAGTGTGTGAAAAATCTGTTTGGGATTATTTTGCAAAAGCCTGTAGGATTTGTGAAGCAGTTCTTCCACACTGCTAAGCAAGGTTAAAGCCTCCGATGGAATACTCTGTTGGTTTTAGACACTGCACTTTGACAAAAATATGGATCAACTGTAAAGACTCACAGGGAAATCAAAGAGAATAATCAGAGGTCTAGAAAATATGGCATCATTGTGAAATGTGAAATAACTGGGGACAGAGAAGTCCAGGCATCAGGATGGAAGACAGGCCAGGGTTACAGATGGGGACCTGAATTTAATGACAGTTTTTGGATTCATTTAAAACTGCTGCCAGCAGGCAGAAAAAGGAAATAAAACATGTTATCTACACTGTTGTGGTTTCACCCCAGCTAGCAACTAAGCCCCACACAGCCACTTACTCACTCCACACACACACACACACACACGCTGTGATGGGAGAGAGGATCAGAAGGGTAAAAGTGAGAAAACTTGTAAACTTGTAGGTTGAGATTCCTTCTTCTTCCCCCAGCTTTATATGCTGAGCACGACGTCATATGGTATGGAATGTGCCGTTTGTCAGCTGGGGTCAGCTGTACCATCTGTGTCCCCTCCCAGCTTCTTGTGCTCCCCTGGCCTCCTCACTGGTGGGGTGGGGTGAGAAGCAGAAAAGGTCATAACTCTGTGTATGCCCTGCTCAGTCATAACAAAACATCCCTATATTATCTATGCTATTTCCAGCACATGTCCAAAATGTAGCCCTGTACTAGCTATTATGAAGAAAACTGACTCTGTCCCAGCCAAAACCGGCACATATACCCATGTGCAAGGACTAGTGAAATTAACATCATCAAGCAAGATTCACATTAGACACGAACAGAATTTTCTAATGGCAACAACATAGATACACTGACACTACTTTGGGAGGTTTTAGAATATCCGTCACTGTAATCTGTTTTCTCTGAGACAGACCAATATTGGTTGGAGATAATATTGAATAGTAGATGGTCCTTTGGCGAGGGGGAGGAAGGATAAGATAGACTATATGAGCTTATAGATGACCTCACAGTTAGAATCTGACAGTTGTTAATGTAAGAGTAATGTTGTAGGCCAGAAAAAATGCTTTGTGACTGCTTAAAGTGTGTATTTTCTAGATTGCTGATAGCTGAGAATAAAACAATCAAATAAAACTATTTGTATCTTTTTTCCAAGATAATTTTTTAAAATGGATTATCAAAACATTGAGAATCATGGTTTCTAAAATAAGTGCCTGTTGTCTATACATATGTTCTCCAGGTTTTCTTTCTATAACGGGTTATGACTGGATGATTTCTCATAAAAGGTCAGTCATGTAATTGTGTTGATGTAGTGTGCGGAAAAAATATATCCATTTCTTTCAATATGTTTTTAATTGAATTGTAGCACATAGACTTGGGATTCTGATCCATTAATATCTGGGGTTTTTGGTATTGTTTTTTGGTTTGATTGTTGCTTTTTGTTTGGTTGGGTTTTTTTTCCTTTATTTTTTGGAGGAAGCCAATCGATAACAAGTGAGTAGGAAGGTTTAGTAAGGCTAATGTAGTTTTTGGTACCTGAATTTATGCTGAAGACTATTTCATGTATCAACTTGCCCACAACGATGCTGCAGATTTGGAACCTTAAATTTTATTTTTCTGTAGTACTTTTTTATGTAAAATGCAGATAAACATTATATTGATCTTAACATAATACCTTCAAGAATGTTAGTGTGCCTTTTGTTTCTGTTCTTAAAAGAAAAAATACATGGATGAGCTAAGGGATGGGCTTGGGGCACAGTAATATCCTTTTGACTGTTGATTCTGAGTTGTTTAGGGTTTCTTTGTAAAAAAGCTATTTGAAATCTGTAGGAGTTAGGACTTAAGATGTGAAAGTAACAAATCCAATTATAAGCTGATTCAGAAAACTTCAGTGAAGGAAAACGACACTGTTTTTTACATATTTTATTGCTTTTAGAATTCTTTTTTATCCTTTATATACTTCATTATGGAGAAAGGAAATAAGCTGGAGTTCACTGAAACTGAGTCCCATTTATATGTTTTTCATGCAACATTTGTATAAATGAACAGGCTCATTTTAGCACCTGAGTCTACTCCCCTGTGACCCATTCCACATAAGCAAATGCACAAGGCTCCTCATCACTTTGTTGTGCATTACTGGCAAAAGAGCCCCATAAATATGTGTCGTAATTTTTAATGATTGCAGGTAAACTGCTGGGTAGATTTATGTTTGTTTGCTATAGGTATAACAATACTTTCAGTGACCTCACTGAGCATATGTTAAATGAGGATTTAATTCAAATAACTCTCTCTGGCTATGAGCATCAGTTGTGATCTGGATGCTTATGTCCTTGATAAGATCCTAATAAAATCTTAGTGAGCCGCTTAAAACTCCTTTTTATGTCTTACCTGGTATCTAGCTCAAGTTCAGTTCAACACCTCTACTTCCATCTTCCTAGTCTCAGTTTCCCTTGGGTTTTTTTGCCATGCATTATGCTCATTCTTTCCCAGTCCCTTCAGTGGGTTGATGGGCAGCGCAGGAGGGTGGGGTCATGGCTGCGATACTTTGTCGGCCACTCCCTGCTTCTTGTTTTTCTCTGCCACTTCTTGCTGCTGCTTCTTTTTCCTCTTTCTCTGGCGTGGGTCCTCCATGGGGTGCAGTCCCTCAGAGGCGTCCCAGCCCTGGCGAGGGCCACCCGCAAGCTGCAATCCTTCCCGGTGTCCCTGCCCCACCGCGAGTCACCTGCGGGCCCTGTCACGAGCAGGTCTCCAGCCCTATCCTCAGCAGTGTCCCCTTTCGTGCATCGTCTCTGTTTTTCCTTCCACACCTCCTCCATCTCCTCTGCCCTTCCCAGATGCGGCTCTCTCAGACGCGCCTGTGCAGAGGTGCCACACGCCCGGCTGCAGCTTTGGCGGGCAGCTCGTGGCAGTGCCAGAGCGGGCCGGAGCCGGCTGTGACAGGCCCCCTGCAATGCTGCCGGGCCTGCCCAGCATCTTCCTCCTCAACCTGCTGCAAAACATGTTTAAGAATTGCTTGAACATACATCTGTTATAAACCTGACTTTTAACACCATCACAATCTTAATAAACAAGCGTTATAAATTCTACCCTTCCTCCCAGGCAGTGGGGATTTGTCCCTGTGACCACGTGTACATACGCTCGGAGAAAACGCCATCCCTCGCCCTGGGAACCAGGCTACAGGCATTCGCACCACACCAGTCTCTCAGCATGTATTGCGTTACAAACTTTAGGCTTCGTCCCTGCAAAACATCTAACTGAAAACATAATTATGAGGTATTTCTCCAAACTTCTTTCCCTCTCTGACAGGGCCCTGAGGGCACTAATAGAGCTTAATAGCCCTGACCAGCCTCACCTGGGGCCTCCCACCCACACCCCCTGCCTATGGGCCCACCACTCCTCGGATGTGGTGTAGGTCTCTCTCTAGCTCAATCACAACCATGCCTGTGTCCACTCAGACATTGCTGGTTGGGACCCTGACCTGAGGGCTGGCTTCCCAGCTTGGCTTCAGCCTCATCTTGTTACATGGACCTGCTGAGGCATCACTGGGCTGTGTCTGGTCCCAGTTACCCCTGCTGGACCTGATCCTGAATGTGACCCGCAGGTTGACTTCCCACCTCCTGGCTTTATCACCCTCCACTCCCAGCTTTGCTTGTGCTTTCTGACTGTGTCATGTTGTTCCATAGATATTGCACCTTCTGATTGCTTGTATTATGCCTCTCTGAGATAAGTTCAAGTTGTATTTGTGGCCCCAATAGGAAGTCTCCTCCCAGAATGCTCTGCAGTTTGATGGGTCTACCTGGCTAAAAATGGTTTTCCTTTATCCTCCCATCCTAAGTCTATACTGGTAAGTCACTATCTGGTCAGCCTCATTGGTGTGCTTTTCTTCTTGAGTTCCCTTTGCATTTGTGATATATGCATTAACATGACTTACTAAAGCAGGTGTCTTCTGAGCAGCTATTGTATTATTTTCCATTGTTCTGCTGCCCGAAAAGCTTTTCCTCTCTGCTGCCTGTTACAATGATTCCAATCTTTGAGCCATTTTGTACCATATTAACTAATGCACAGAAGTCAGTACAGACATAGTCAGGGCAACTGATGCTCTTGAGCATGTTTAAAGGCTATTTTCAAGGTCATTAATTCTGCAAACTGACTGGAATATCCAGTCCCTTTGCAGGTTCTAGCTTCCCCCCCGGAAGGGTTGCAAGCAGTAGCTTCTCATCTCTTGTTTCCTACTTTGATTTTACAGGGTCTGTTAGTAGACAAACTTCACTTATCTTCAACATTTAATTCATCATATGCTGGGGTTTCAGTAGCCCAAGGAGGCTGGTCATCTTATTGTTGATCTTGGCCACTGATTAATAGGATCACCTGGTCTGGAACTTCAACCAATACATGTTTCTGTCCATTACATAACTGTGTTTCTTGAGCAGGCCCTCTTACTTTGGAGTATTTAATAGCAAATCTAACATGGAGAGAAGTACTAATTACCTACAGCATTTTATTTATGACTTTGCTGCTGATCCTCTAATCAATACATCACCTGTATAGTAGAAAGGTTCTATGGCAATTTGTTGTTTTAAAGGTTGGTGGATGATACATTGCAGATGGAAGGGCTGTGTTTTCAGCCCTAGGATAGACAGTTCCAGGTGTATTATCTTTGGCTGTACTGATAATCTTACGCTGTTCTTCCAGCATGTTCCCTCCACTATGGCAGGTATAGATCTCTCTGTGATCAACCAGGAGTCCTAACAGGTTATCTGCGATACCAGTGTTTGTAACTGTGCCCAAGCATCAGAGCTTTTTGGCCCTGGCATCAGTGAACAACAGCTTTGGTTGTCTCCTCACTGTCCTGTAAACACACTGCAGCTGCCCAAGCAACTCCAGTCGATTACCCTCATCTTCCCTGTTCCTTCCATGGGAGTATTTCATCATTGCAGAATTGCATGTCTCATTGGCCTGTTCCTCCAGCCTGCCTGGGCCTCTCTGCATGATATTCCCTCCCTTAAGCAGTGCTTCTTCCTTCAAATGAGTGTCATCTAAATGTGACAACAATGTATTCCATTGCCTCCTTCCAGGACAGACCTCTGTGGCATTCCAGTTCTTGCTGATCTCCAGGTAGAGTACAAGCCATTAACCGCTACCCTCTGAGCCTGATTGTGCAGTCACATTTTTACTGATCCGATTGTTCACCCATCCAGATCATAATGTCCCAACTTGTGTCTACTGTCCCTATATCACCTGCTACATTCAGCAACAGACTGACATTTTCCTTATTCAGCCTTTGAACACTGATGTAGTGGTAGAAGCTTTTCTTGTTGTCCCTGATGTGTTCAATTCCTTTGTTAGTGAGGAATAAAATTCTAACAGTTTGGAAATCTGGTTCAATGAGTGACACGTGTTCCTAGACATGGGTACACACGGGATGAAAGAATATGTTATAATTGGTGTCATTGAGAAAAGCTATTCAACAATAACAATATGACTGTTCCTAAAAGTGCGTTCATAATGAGAGCTACATCTGTTATCATCATTTAAGTGCTGCAAGCAATAAATTTTTCTCTCTTAAAACTTATGGGAGTAATTACAGTTTTTTCATGAACCCATTAGTTTTACATGGATGAGAAAAAATAGGTTTTCTGCTATATTTCACACAGTCAGAAAACTGTTGTGAGTATATCCCTTTTTATTAAAAACATTTCTAGAGACAAAAGCAACTGAGAGAAGTTTTTTTTCTGTAGAATTAGGGGTTTTTTTTATATCATCTCAAGCTGAGTGAAAACTTAACAGCAACACATGAATAGATAAAAAATTCAAGTTATGGCAGATAAGACTTCTTGACATTTTAATTGAGTTTTCAGTCATGTTTTTATTCTTCAACATTATTGTGTTGATGTTACCTATTCCTCCCCCTTCTTTCTTCTCCTAATGCTCCCTTTGTCCCCCTGCCCTCGCCAAGTTAATATTTGGTCTGAATTTTGGGTGAAAAGCCTCATGCTGTAATTTCTTGTCAATTTTCAAGAAAAAAAATAACATTTTTTATTCCTTCTCTTCCTCCTTTAATTTTCTACCTTTTGCAACTATTGCTCTCCGATCTGTTGCTATTTTACTTTATTTTTCTTTCATATACGAGCTGGTAACATTCTACTAATCCTAAAAATTGCTATATTGGTCAGTATTTGAAGCATATGTGTGTTGTGCAATTATAAGCAAGAAAGTGCTTAATGAGTGAAGACGTTGTATTTTATCCTTATGACAAATTCTTAAGACTTCCTGAATATTCTTTTTTAAAGAGTAATATATTTGTATATTGCATATGCTAGAAGAATTTATTTTTTTTTTTTTTTTTGTCTAAATGAATACTGCTTTGGCTTTGGAAACAGGAGGGAAAATTTCAGTTCTTACTGAAAATATCTTAGAATTTTAGGGACTAATCTCTCAGTTTATAAAGTATCCGGCAAAGGATATGTTTAGCTGATCAAGTGACTAAAATACTTTAGCTATTCATGGTTGTATCAATAAACACTGTCTGCATGTCTTCTAGTAAGAGTCTTTCGAGGTTACAAGGCCTTTTTTGACTTCATTTATGTTTATTTGCTTTAAGACCTTGAGAATATTATGGAAAATTAAGGGAAATCTCTCTTTACAGGATTTTATTTTTTTAAATAGGAAACAGTCCACTACATTTAGAAATTAGTTGGACCAATGGCAAAATCAGATGTTTCCCCTCCATTGTAGATATTGGCAAAGAAACTCTATTGCTTCTACATATAAATTAATCTAGATGTGCAGTGAATGAATCTTAATGCAGTACAAATTTATTAATGCAAATAACACAACAAAACAAACCTACAGGGCAGAGTAATAGTTTTGATTATTTTTTTCCTGCTGCCTCCATTGTGTTTAGTTGACAATGCTTTCTTTCATTTGTCATACTCTTTTTCTACAGTCTCATCTGTCTTTATTTTAGTGTAGTTGAATTGTTGCCTTTAGAATGCTATGAAAGCTATGATCCTTGCTTTTTTTAAAAAAATAAACCAATATTTAATAAGAAAGATAAAATAATGACATCTTTTGGAAATAACTAAGAAAAGTAATTCTGGCTCGGAAACCCAAGTGGTTACCAGATTTCCTTTCTTATCAATAGGAGAAAACTTTGAGGGTCTTTCTACAGAGAGAGATCTAGGCGGTGAATAAAGTCCAGAAATTTCAGTTTTAACCCTCACATGCCCTGAGCTAGTGAATGGAAGCCTGCCCTAATTAAAAACTAGTGTGTTGTACTACTATGTCATTGTGCTTAAGCTTTAATATTAGGTTATGAATCCAGAACTGGCTTCTATCAGGGAAAAAAATGGAATTTAGACTATGTATTGTTGCTCATTTGGTATACCTTTTCCAGTAGCTGTCTTGTGTCACTAGCAAGCAGTGTCCCTTCACTGTTGCTCTTCTAGGGACCCTAAACCTCCCGTTCTCACCTGTTAGCTGCAAAGAGTTGCATCAAAGCCTGTTTCAGGTTTTGCTTTTCGAGGAGCCATATCATGTTACCCCAAAATAATGCTCAGCTCAGAACAGGTTTGATCAGTCAGGTTCCTGCATTCAGCTGTTATATTAATTAATAATCAGTCCATCTCAATATTTTGCTTAACCAGCTTACAGAGTGGATATTATGCTGTGATTCTTTCTGTATGCTTGTTTTCTGCACATTGATTTTCATCGTGGTCAATGGCCAATAAGAAAACTACCATTTGTTACATAAGAGTTTTAATATTTCATCACACTAAGCCTGCACATGTTATTGAATTGAAATTTAGGACCCACTTAATGCTGTATTTGGGTCTTGCTGCATGTACTTATTTCCCGGTAATTTTTATCGAGTTGTCCTGGTTACAGCCAGGACAGAGCTAGTTTTGTCTTCAGCAGCTCCTGTGTTTTGGATTTAGCACGTGAAAAATGGTGATAGTGCACTGATGTTGTTGGTATACCTACCATCTTGTGGTATGCTGGTTTAATCTCAAGTGCATAGAAATGCACATATATTATTCATTCTATTTTATAAAATTTTCTTGCCTCACATTAGTAAATACCAAAGTAATACAAGCTGATTTTACTTTTGTGAGATAATGTGTACAGTAAATGAATTTTCATGTGCTATTTTCTTTTTAATATTGGAAAAGTAGAGAAAGACAGAAAAATCAGATAGTTGCAAAGTAGTTTTTGTTGAACATATTTCTGTTTTACTAGAACTCATACATCTTAAAAAGACTTTTGGACTTTATGTTCACACATCTCAATAAATTAACCTTCCAATTCAATAAAAAATCAAGAATTATTTTTGTTGAAGTTTTCAAAAACATTTACTGGTAAAGCTACTAGAAAGGCATTGTGGACACATGTAAGCTTAAAGGTAGATTGTTCTCTCTCCCTGAATTGTTTATAAGATCCATGCACATCTATAGAAGAGAGTTTATTTAATAACATGATTGCAGTGTCTCTGAGATACTGATGTATTTGTTAATATCTGTCAAACTTATTATTCTATTCTTAGTACCAGAAGTTCCACAGGAAAGAACATGGCAACTTCTACTGGAAAACCAGGATAGAATGAGCTGTGGGATGGAATAAGCTGCCACATGGAAAAGAGAATCTTTTTTCTGAACTCCATTAGTATTTAGCCTCTAATAAATTTAGAGATATGTTTATGTAAAATATATATAGATTAAATATGCAGCTATATTCAAGAATTTGGGATGGGTTATTTTGCTAAAGAATAATACAAGAGTTTAAAATAGAAAGATGAAGAGAAAGATATAAAAGCCCTGTTAAAACTTACCTAATTGAGAGCCTTGATCCCACAGTTGGTTTCAGGCTGAATTTTGTTAATTCAATTAAAATTATATGATATATATATCTGCTGCTTATTTGGATTTATCTGAACTATTCACCTAGCTTCATTTATCGGAGCGAACCTTACATTTAAGAGATATAACTTTCCTTTCCTGGATCTGCCATGTGTATTGGTATATAGGACACAAACTACATGGAAAAATACTTATGAAAATATGTAATGGATGATTCTGTACTGAGTTTCTTAGGCTAACTTTGAAAATACTTATTGAAAACATATCATTATTAGTTCTGTCTTCTCTCCCCCTCCCCCC
>JMFS01052149.1:0-28272 GCA_000699545.1 Podiceps cristatus | reverse complement strand
ACAATTCTGTGATTCTATGATTCTATGAAATGCAATTACACAGCAATAGACAACATCCTCCCTGCTGTAGGGAGGGACTGATGTGAAAAGCTTTTCACCCACATCCTTTGTAAGGAACTCTCATCCTTAACCTCCTTCCCAATGGAGACACCCAAGTCTGTCAGCTCCAGGGGCCTTCCTTTTGCAGTAGATGACAGCTTTTACACTCCCATACTCTTTCTAGTGACTCCCCAGATTTTAAACTTACCTACCAGGGGAAGTATTTTTTATAGTTATGGTGTAGCCTTAAGATGCTCTAGAGTGACCTGGTGAAAGTTTAGTCTGTGAGAAGAGTGTGAATTTTACCTGTACAGCTCCAGCTGTGTAAAGCTGACCATTGCATAGTCCTTTTGGTGTATACATAAAATTGCTTAACATTGATCATTTCCTGAGCTGGCATACAGTAGCTTTTTATAATTTATGTTCTCTAGCAGTAGCCTCAGTCTCACAGAAACTGGCTCTCTTTTTACACTACTGTAATAAGCCCCGGGGGAGGGAGGGGAAGTCTCTTTTGTCATAGGTACTTCAGGATCTGTTTTAAAAAAAGAAAAATATTCCACGGTTTTGGTTGGTTGGGGTTTTTTTGTTTGTTTTTTTGGGGGGGAGGGTGTTTTTGTTGTTTTTTGGTTTGGTTTGGTTTGGTTTTGGGTTTTTTAAGAGAACTACAAGTTCCTCTGGAACAGGGGCTATTGCAATTTGCATGACCAACTTCAGGCAAGGGGGTCAGACAACCAACTGCTCTATACAAGTCCCCTCTTTTTAGTAACTACTGAGATTGTAACCTATACGAATTGTGAATCTCAGGCTCAATCTACTGCTCACACAAGTTTTTTCTCACCCTTTTACTAGTTTGAAAACATGCAGTTTACAAGCTTTATTTGTTGGGCGCTGACAATAGCTGTTGTTATTGATTCTGATTCTCTGTGAGGAGTGATCCTGACTGGAGGATTTAAGCTTTCCATAACACTTAAAGCTTTTGCTCTTTGATGCATCAGTCACTTTGCCCTCAGAGGTCAAGAGAGGCATGCTGAAATTGTAGGTGGGTACTTTGAGGGAAAATACAACCATGGGATTCCAAGAGGTTTTAATCAGGCTTTTAATTATGTTAAACATAAACATCCTAAAGCTTTATTCATTAGGAACAGGCGTATAAATATTAATTTTTTGTGTTTGCACACCTTCCTCTTGACACGGATGGCCTGGCAAAGAACACAGCTTTCACAGGTTTTCTAAAGCTGTCTCCTCTCCACAACTAATAATACACTGGAGGGATAGCTTAATTTAGCTTAAATTTAAGAGTACTGTGTATAACTAAATCTGGAGTAACCCAGGTCTATGATTTTATTAGACTCCTTGAGGAGGGAGTTAATCTGATGTTCTTCACACCCATGCAAAAGTATGTCTGGGTGCTCAAGGCATTAAAAGGAACAAACATTTCACCCTGCTGAAAGTGAAGAAGTGAGAGCTTTAAAAAATAGCACACAGGTCTCTCTCCAGTTCAATGTATCAGCCTTGTTTTGTCTTGGGCTCGGAGCAATCTCAGTGGGCACCAAAATAATCTTTAATCTCTGCTCTCTCGCCTTCCTTAGCAACTCCATTCACATTGTGTGGTTGCTGCTGTTTTCTCTTCAGCTGTATGTAGCTGTTAAGGTGTAGGTAAAAGGTCCTTCCCTCTCATGCTCTCCAAATTCTGAATTTTCTGTGTAAGGCTTTTTGATTTCCCACCTTCATGCGTGACAGGAGTTGACCCTTTCATGTGCCAAGTGGTAGAAAACCTGATAAACGGATGTGTTCCACACTGCCAGCTCCGCAGACAGCGATGGCATGCTGCACAGGACCAACACCCCATCGATGGCCTGCTCTGAAAATGTCACGGAGGGCACCAGGAAGGGGGAGCCAGAAACCTGCAGGGAAAGGTCCTTCCGCCTCCCACCCACAGCATGAGGAATACGGTTCGTTCTTCATGCATTTGCCAAAAGGGCTGCAAATGCTGCTGGGTTTGAACTGTAAATTGTGCCAGGCCGAGAGGCTGAAGGAGTAGGAAGAACAGGAGGTGAGGAGTAGGACATTACATGCTCTCTGTCGGTTACAGATGCAGCAGGGTAACCTGCCAGAAAGGAACAAGACATCACGATACGTCTTCAGAAGTGACATTCACTATAAAACAGATTTGGATGTAAATATTTATGCATGCTGTACGCTCTTTGATGGTACAGCAGCCTAATCTGGTACGGTCAGAGAAAACAGCCCAATAACAAACTGGGGGCAGAGTTGGCAGTCCGTGTTTTATTGTTATTTGCATTACGAGATGACTCAATGCCTATTAACAAATCGTATATTGGCATTTTAAGTAGTAGTGTACTAAAGCTGATCCTGATCCGTGGCTGGTAGATGAAAGGACATTCAATTTCCCAATTGAGAAAGGCTGCTAAGGACAGAAAAGCTTTCTTACTGTACTGTTGATACCTGATATTCAGTGGAGCATACCAACAGCTCCTGCTGGCCTCAGCCACAGTAGAACAACTCTGAGGTTTTTCTGCTTTTATTCTCCAAGTTTTGTATGCATAAAAATCTAGATTTCCCGCTACTTCTGGGAAACAAATGATTTACTGGTACATACACTGAGATCTTCATTGTGTTTTTCAGACTATGGCATCACTGGACCATAGGACTGTATGGCCTAACCAGTGCTTTAAGTTGAGTGTGCAGCAACCACTGTATGTATTTTCAAATGATACATACTTGACTGCAGGATCTAGAGCTGTTATGTTCAAAGAAAGACATTTCCCTTTACTTCTGAATGTGAAGACTTGAGGCTGTAAATTTATAAAGGGTGGGGGATTAAAAAGTTCTGTCTTCCACAGCAACCAGATCTAAACGGAATGATTCCCTGGTTACTTGGGAAATAAATTATTAGATTGGATAAGAGAAATAGTCCTCTCATGAATCAATAATAGTGTAAAAGAAAAAGAAAAAACATCCAAAGGGTAATAAATGGTCAATTTTCCAAATGCAGGAAGTAGCCCATGGTGAAGAGGCAGCAGAGGGTGAGGTGACGAGAATATCAATTATTTAGAAGAGGCAGATTTTAAACTACAATCTCAAGACTTGACAAGTAAAATGGCAGATGAAAATCAAAGTCAGTGCAGTAATGGATCCAGGGAAAACAGTCCTTACAATGGTAAACTCTCCAGAAGTTATTACTATTCAGTAAAGAGTTTGAAACTACTTTGTTGGCTATTTCAGCAAAAAATGCCAGCTCAGTACTCCATGGTGGACCAGAAAGGTAAATAAAATGTTAACATTTATCAGTAAAGAAACAGAGAGCAAAACTGAAAACTCCAAGCTCATAATGTGACCACAGTTTGACTACAGAAGGCGGTTCTGGTCCTTCTTATTTCAGGGAAAATATGGTGGGGCTAGAAAAGGTATAGAGAAAGGTGAAAAGATGATCATAGGTTTGGAAAGGTTTTTGTTCAAGGTGAGATTAGGTTTCTTGGAAAAAGTGCAGTACAGAAAAGACATAACACAGCTACACAAAATCACGAACAGCAAAGAAAGGTGAGCAGGACACCATAATTTTCTCCCTCTGCAAAAGCTTGAGAAAGCTGCTTTAAAGCCATCGGGAAGTATTCTTCAAAGCCAATGAATTAAGCTGCGGAATTCCTTGCCATCAGGTGTTATAGAGACAAAAAGTATAAGTAGGTTGGAAAATTTGAAATGAATACATTTGCAGATAAAAAAAAAAAAAAAGGCTATCAAAACCTATTAAATACAAAGATATGGATTAAACCTCTCCCTCAGGTAGTCTCCAGCTAGACTGTTAGGGTCCGTGAGGATATACTGCAGGAGGTGTCATCGTGCACTCGCTTAATTCTCACACTCTCTCCCTAAACATCTGCTGCTGACTGCTGGCAGAGGCTGGCTACCGGCCTGGATGGACCTTTGCTCGGATCCAGTATGACTGCACTTGGGCACCATAAATGTGATTGTTTGACAGGCAAATACACTGAAATGAAGTTTATGCATCAGATAGTGCTGGAAGATACGTGCTATCTTACGAGATTCTCATAAAAAGTATACAAGCAATCTACTATTCTCTTGCAACTGTATTGCAGAGAGCAATTATAAAAAGGCATGATGTGCTCATTATCTACACCCTATCAGACTATCGGTAGTAACTCAGTACTGATATATTGCTGCAGATTATATTATTTTCATAACACAGGTCATGGCAGAATCTTGGCGCCAGAACTTACGATAGTTTAAAAGGTTATTTCTCTGTTAAAGTAAAATGGTTGCTTTGAGATCAAGGTCTTGCTACCAATCAGTCTGGTTTACCAATGAATTAATATACACCATCATAAAAATTAGGATATGCCTAAACTGCAGGTCTGAGGTGCATTAGAGTTCACAGTTTCAGATGAAACTCTGAAAATAAAACATGACTTCAAAGAACTAAGCATTTACAAAATATTGCAAACCTGAATGAATTAATATTCTCAACTCGTGTGTTTGAGAGGGCTGAGAAAAGGATTTTTTTCCCATGATTATAGAGAGATCCAGACTAAACACTGGTTTATCTTTAACATAGAGAATAACCACATTTTCCCATTCATCTAGTACCATTCATTATCTGAAGAACTCATGCTTTACAAACATGAATTAACTAAGGGCTATGAAATAGGCAGACACTAAACTTTTGGTTTTTTTTAGAATAA
The DNA here is from genome assembly GCA_000699545.1 of Podiceps cristatus. Taxonomy (NCBI): domain Eukaryota; kingdom Metazoa; phylum Chordata; class Aves; order Podicipediformes; family Podicipedidae; genus Podiceps; species Podiceps cristatus. The sequence continues at coordinate 23,512 of JMFS01052149.1, read as the reverse complement.
GAAGGCTCACTGCAGAAAACTAGGATGGTTTAAGAAATTTCCCCTGCCAAAAGGCACCAAAAAAGTGAATTTTGTGAAAACAGCTTTGTCTTATATCCATGTCTCTGCTGTGTTATGTTTTCACATTTTTTAATATGCTGCACTTTGAATTAAGAAAAGACCAAATATTTACTGAAGGGATATCTGATGGTCCAGTAGAATACTGTATTGTGTCAGAAAAGACACCTTTTTGTAGTGTGGTTGAGTTCAACTGAATTTCATTCTTTACAATCCTGTTCCTGTTGGCAAACTCCACTTCTGCCATTGAATTTCCAATGAGCTTGTGACTCACGGCAGTGCCACCTTCTGAAATCGTGAGGGCTACTTAAGAAATCACTCCTTTCTCCAGAATATTCCCTGTAGATTAAGTTCACATACTTGCAATAGCAAAACCATTATTCACTGATCAACTTACAGTCCCTTTTTGAAAAGGGAGAGAGAGGACAGCACTCGGGGCGTGCTGGAAGCTGGCAATTCAGGTGGAGCAAAGCCGGTGTCTGCTGCTGCCCTTTGCTATGAGCTACTGAAAACGGGTTCACCTGGAGGATCAGTAACTGGAGATGTTTTAGCAAACAGGCTTTGAGGTTGGAAACAATGAATCACTCCACTTTAAACAAAAAACCCTCAAAACCAATCAAACAAAAAAACCCCAACCGTGACCAAATTTTCAGTGGAAGCAGCCTGTGCATCAGTGAAATGGCTTCTGAATGTAAACAGTGAAGGTAAAGGAAGGGCAAGGAGGGAAAGCTGGAGGTAAGGCTGGTCTTGGGCAGCCATATGACTTCACTTGAGATCTGCTGAGTTTTGCAAAGTGGGTAGAAAACATGGCTTCCTAGTAAATCGATGAGATATTTCCAAGGAAAATTAAAAGGCGTTTGAAAACAATCCTGGAATGTAACATTGCCAGGCACAGAGCTGGCAGGGCTGGCTAAAATACTAAATTCTGCCTCTTTCCTGGCAATTCTGTTTTTCAGGAAAAGCCAAGCTCCTCCTTGAAAATTCAGTCCCTTTAAATTGCTTTTCAAGTTGAGTACCCAAATCATTAATCGCTGCTTCTTGCATTAGCTAGTGATCAACTCATATTCATATAGCTGTTTAAATGCCTTGGTGTTTTCTGTGGTATATTTTCCACAAAGTACCAAGATTTGTTTCAATGTCTCCTATTTTAAATGAAGAACATTTCAATGAAGAAAAGCAACAGAAAGAAGTCTTACTCAGAGTGAGGTGGAACAAAATGTGAACTTGTCCCCTTTTAAAATCCTTTTGCTTTCATGGTGTGACTGCTTTATGCTCTCTGTAAAATGAAATGTGGAATTACTTGTTTGAGTAGGCAAAACATTCAGAAAGAAATCACAGTATTTTCAGGGAGTTACAATCAGCACACTTTAGGATCAAAAATCTTATAAATAACAGCTGACCACTTAGCTTCAAACCTTTCACGTAATCCAGGGGCCAAAGGGTGCTTCACAATTGAGATTTACAGAACCCTTATATAATTTTTTAATTTTTTAGCAGGTTTTAGACACGCAACTTCTACTGCCTTCCAGTGGGAAAAGGAGCATGAAATTCCCTTACCCATCCTCAAAATTTCCTTTCTAGGTTCCTGACCCTTCCAGATGACTTCTGACAAAGCAGCCTGCTCATTTTAAGGAACTGAAGGAAGCCAGGGAGAAGGATAGTCCTTGGTTTAGAGAGAAATCACCATTCAGAACCATGGGAATATGGCTGGTTTAGGAAGAACTTTGCTTTAGTATGGAACTTACCAGGAAAGTAGCGCAAGGACTGCATACAAATGACAGGCTGCAGTAGCAGAACAACTAGGGCAGCGAGAATTGCTGCAGTCTGGATGAACTGCGTCACAGAAGTAACTCAATGAAAGTGAAGAATGACAGTAATTTACCAAAGAGTCTATATCCTTAATGAGCGTAAGATCCCTATAATTTTACTGACAATGCGTTTGATGTACTCTTCTCCAGTCTATTGCAGAAACAGCAGGAAGCCTCTTTGAAAGCAAAACAACATCAACAACAACAAAAACCTGTAGAAAATTAATGATTATGTCTTATGTGTCCAGGCCTCTGAGTCCTTTTCTTCCTGAAGTTGAGTTCTGACCCCTGTGACCAGGAATGCTTGAATGCCATGTTGATACTTGGAGTCCCTTAAACCCTGTGTCTCATTTTTTGCCCACCAAAAATGCCATTAACTGTTGCAGAAAAGGTGTTGAATCAGCAGGAGCGTGGCCTGGGCAGCAGTACTTCAAGTCTGTTCTGCATTGATGAGATTGCAATTGCAACATGCATCCAGGTTTGAATTGTTCACGCATTAAGAAAGAGGGAAAGTAAGTAAAGAAAGTCCATGGGAGGTGCTTAATATGCATGAGCAGAAGCCTTAGAAAGCATGATATATGATGACAGACTGAAGAAATAAGTGGTTTTTAATCTAGAAAGGAAAAGAACAGGAAACATAATGGTCTTGAAACAAGAGAGAAAGAATAATCTGCTTCCTGTGTCCTTGGTAGCTAACGCAAGAAGTAATAGGTCTCGACTACAAAAAGGGAGCTTAGACTTGACATTTGAAAATCTAACGCTTGGAAGGCTTGCCTTCGCCATATACATCTTTAAGATATGAACCTCTGAAAAATAGCTGACACTGCCTTGGGGCAGGAGGCTGGAGCTGGGGATGTCTTCAGATTCCTTCCAGCCTTCCAAGGAGTTGGTCGTAAAAGGAGAAATAATGGCTGGCTGTCTCCGTTGGCTGTTTTATGGACACAGGAGGAGCAGTCCCACTGAGGAAAGAAATTTATACTAAGCTGATCTTGCTGAAAACATTTGTTTGGTTCTGGGAAACATGCTGAATGATTGTGATTCCTATATGGACCTAGGATCATTTTGTCACCAGCAAAGACCGTAACCACCTTCACAATACCTGGCATGTACTACGGGAAGGTAGAGCAAGATAAAGGAAAGCCTCTTACTGGGGATGATCCAATACCTGGCATGTACTACGGGAAGGTAGAGTAAGATAAAGGAAAACCTCTTACTGGGGATGATTTAGGATCTTTCTCAGCAGTAAGATTTCTAAGGGGTTGTAGATGCCAAAACTCTGTCCTTTCCAGAATGACCCTCAGGAGTGCAGCCATCTGGCCTTGGGGAAGCTGAAGCCATAAATGACTTCTGCAAAGTGCATGTTAAAAGGAATGGCAAGCTCTGATAAAGAAGCAGTAGATAAAAGCTCCGTAAGAACCAGCAAGTGCGGGTGTTTCCAGGGTCCAGAGCAAACCAGTGTGGGAAGATTCTGAATTTCACACCCACTTTACTCTCCCAGCACTTCTCACAGTGTGCCCACAAACGTTTACCTTTCCCAGCCTGAGCCGAAGCCAATCATTTCCTAACCAAGCAAAAATGCTGTTCAGATCATTTGATCTGCAGCTACAGAACCCTAAACCAGGCATGAATCAACATGAGGGAATGCCTCAGCTCAGCCCCTTGCAGCAGTCCCTGGATGTTTCCTTTACACAGGAGGCAACACAGTGCCCACCCTGGAGCTGCAGAAATCTGAGGAGACAGCAAATATCCACGTTCACATCTGTCAGCAGCAAACACAGCCTTGGAGCAGTAAATCTGCCAACTCAGATTAGGGATTAGCAATAAAAATTCAATGATTAAATAGCAGTGAAAGGCTTTGGCTGAGAAGTTTTACAGCATGGAGGAAGAACTGGCATTTGCTGGCCACCCATTTGGTTCAGAAGAAGTTTCATATGTTCACCTAATGCGGCTGGGTGTCCTGACAGGGAGATGAGGACAGGCTCTGCCCGCTTACTTATGAACAGAGCAAGCCAAAACTGCCAAGTGAGAGGGAGACTGCGGAAGAGCATGTCCCTGAAGCAGGGAGCTCTAGGTGCAGATGGGTGGCCCTTCAGGAGCACAAGAAAATGGCTATTTTCTGCAAGAAAATCCCACTCCCAGTTGCCCTCACTGTTACGGATGTGGAGTTGGCTTTCAGTTTCAAACATTCCATGGAGAAATTGCAGGGGAAAAAAAAGTTTATGCTTAAAAACTTTGACTATAAAGTACAGCCTATAAGGTACAGAAACCCTTATGTGCAGAAATATTCATGGAAAGACACTAGTTTTTGTTGGTTTGGGTTTTTTTAAGAGTCAAAATAATACAAAAATAGTATCATACATATTTTCAATAGTTACAGCTTGACAGGTACAAAATCTTACTGTCAGTGGGAAACTAGCATGGTTATGTTGCCAGTACAATCCCACATGAATTGTCTCTTATTTTCACATAATTTAATATTTTTCATCAGTTACATGGAAGAAAAAATAATTCCCAGTCTTATCAATTACTGAAAGCTTGAGCTGACATGAAGACTAGAGGTAGTGGGTAAAAAACAAGGACAGGTCATGGATAGAGACCAATCTGGGTCTTCTGGTCACATCAAACAATGTGTACCAAAAAAAATTAATTCTTACAGAGATCGGAGGGAAACAAGAGCATGAAGGACAAGCCCTCTTTGCAAGCTTCTAGTGGCAAAATATCTGCTCCAAACCTTGATGTGTGAGCAGGAGAATGGCAAGAATGAGTGGGGAAGGCATATTGCCTCCATCATTCCACTGGTGTAGCCACTTCTAAAAGAACATCTAGTTCATTTATCTGGGAATGATTAGAGAGAAGACTGATCATACAAGAATGATTAAAGCACTGGAACGTATACCTCACAGTGTAAGACAAGAGGAGTTCAATCTATTTAGCTTAACAAAGGAGCCACAGCATGACAAAACTTTGATCTCAGGCTCCTTGATCTAGCAGATGAAGATATAACAAGATCTGGGACGGGATGGCAGCAAACCTAGATTATAAATAACATGTAATTTTTAATAAAATTGTTGCAATTTTAAGCTAGTAATAGAATTATTTATAGAATAGAAGCTCTATTTCAAGCAAGAAATGGTTCATGAAAACCTCCTAATTCATGGTATATGTGATGTCAGATTCAATAACCAAAATAATCCCTCAAGCCAGATCATCTATGGATTACTAAGAAAATTTCCCACAACTACTACATTATTATTTCATTATATGTTACAAGCATGTCAAGAGACTCTCAATAAAATCCACAGTTCTTTGTAGTCAATATTACACGGCTATGTCTCAGAGAGAAAGTTTCTGCCCCAAAGGAGTTCTAAAAGAAATTATCTTATGCCCTATTTTGCAGATTAAGTAATTTGACCATAATCAGACAGGATGCTTGTGGCAGAAAATGGATTTGAATCTACACAGTCCTTAGTGCTGTCTTAACAAAAATGTCATCCACACCTCACTGAGACACCTGCCAACATTACGTGCTTACAGATTGCGTGCGCTTCTTAAGATCTTTGCAGTGCCCACATGTGCTGGTGGCTCATCCCTTGTGCTGCAAGATGGTGATGGCAGAGCGCAGAAGGAAAGGGATGAGGAATACTGGCATGTGTGGACGGTTTGCAGGGAAGGCCTCTCTACCACTGCTGATGGGACAGTACCGATGGGATTTCTGGATGAGTGTTCCTTCTTTTCATTAGAGCCTGCAGAGGACAATAAAGTAAGTTGCACATAATGTGAATTGGCTATTAACCTGCCAATGCCTGGTGCAGAGGTACAGAGTGGGGTGCACGGGAAATGCAGATCCATGCTCCTGATGTGCACCAGGCTGAGAACGCTTTCAGGATTTGTACTGCTCTGAAAGTATTTGAAATGCAGCCCAGCAGCTACGTCTCAGCTCACTGTAACCGCAACCGCACTCGCTCGTGGGAAGCCATTGCATCAGACTGACTGCATCTAGGCTTTGGATGGAGACTGCAGGGCGCCCTACGGCCCCACTCCCATCGCCTGCCCCAGCTCTCTGTCTGCTGCTACCTGCGCACCCACAGCAGTGCCAGGGGATGGGGGCAGAGGGGCCCGGCGCACAGCGAGGCCTCGCACCAGCTCGTCCCCAGCCCAGCAAATCCGGTCCATTCCCAGGGCACGGCCTTTAACGGTGTCTTAACCTACCCTGAGATTAGAACTGCTCCAGGTCTGTCCTGAGTGGGCAGATGGCCTGGCACATACCAGCCCTGAACAAGGCAAGCGGGCAGCGACATAGCGACGGGAAGGATTTTTCATGGAAAACTGAGCATTCTTCAAGAGCTGAAGGGAACTTTTTTTTTGTTGATGGGTATTCCTAAAAATGCTGAATCTCTTCAGGCTTGAATTTATTCCCTGTCTTCCTTCCGTTCCCCTTTTACAGAATGATTCTTCTCTGCTTTTGTTTTAATTTTCTTTTTTCATCCTACTTTTTCAGACTGCATTTCTAATGAAACACGTCATTTTGAGAGGAGTGTTTCTGTGGAGGTGAGGGAGACAGAAACCGCGAGTTTCACTTGAAGAATGGAGGCTCATTGTCAGACAGCTCTTGTACAGCTGGTATTGGAACATATATACATCCTCTGGGAACATTAACTCTGTAGGAGAGAATCACCCAGACTCAGTGGCTATTCCTTTGGTGGGGACATCCATATGCTTCATGGCTACATGGTGTCCAGAGTGGGAAAGAGAAGCCTTTTCATGTCTAGTGCCTCCAAACGCGTACGTGAACACACGCATGCGCGCACTCAGGCACGCTATGCTTTTCCCTGCATCCAAGAGTCTGCTGGTGCTTTCAAGTGTTTACGTAACACCGTCATTGCTAGTTAATGCATTGGAAATGCTGAACAGCAATTAAATAGCAATTAGTAAGCTGAATGCTTTATTGTGGTCATAATTCCTTTCCATTTTACTCAGTGAAGGCAAGAATGTCTTGGCCACAAGCCAAGTGATTGCTCAGAAGGGTGATTATGCATTTCCACAGCATCCAGAGGGTTAAGTTTCCTGTTGAAATCCAAAAGCCAGCAAGGAAGAAGAAAGCCTGTGAGATGCATGGCAGAAGTAAGCCTGTGGGATGCATGGCAGTAATAGTTACTACTATCGTAATAACATGTTACATATGGACAAACATTTTGGAAACAGTTCTCCAGTAGAGGAGCCACACTCCTCCAGTTTTAGAGCTCTGCTTTTTCTTCTCTTCTGTGACACTGCTTTTTTATTGTTTCATACTTTGAACACTGTTTTATGAACTCCCAAAACTATGGCACTTATTTTCGTATCTCAGTAGGATAAGCAAGAGACGAAAGACTGTGGAGATCCAAAGATCCTTGTCCATTTGGTCCTGTCGTCCTCTCCTCTCCAGCATGTCCTGTGATTGCAAGAAGGCATATCACATGCTGTTCAGCTGTAACTAAGATGACTAAATGAAAATAAAAGAGCCAAGGGTAGCCGGGTGTGGTGCCAACCTTTGCTCATGTGCTTTTGTTTGCAGTTGGCAGAGTCCAAGCTCAGCTTATTTATCTTGTTCACTGAAAACTAGATCTCTATATTTAATTGTTGTCAAAAGGAAATGGGCATGTTGTAGGGTTAGGAAAAGGTAGTGGTCACCTTACATTAAATCTAAATTTTTAGCTGCAGGACTGTGGTTCCATCCAGGCCAAATGTGGAGTTTTTAAACAGTCATTAAAAACTTCATCAGGAGTATTGCTATAAAAGACTTCTTCAATCATATTTCAGTATTAATCATAGTTGTCCTTAAACTACAAGAACCTGTTCAAATAGATGCAGTACAATAATGCATACATCTATGAGGTATCACTTTTGCAAACCTTCTCAAACTTGGGAGATTTCTTGTCTAGGGATGCAAGACTAGCTGCTAATTTTGTATGATCTAATCCATACCTAAATCTTATCTGAAAAGTTTTGTAGTTAAGAGAACTCAGAGTGTTCAGCAATGCTCCTACACAGACAGTAGCAATTTAAGGCTACATGATAAACACATTTAGAAATTCTGTCTGTGGACAATGCATACACTCAGTATATCGAAAACCCTAATTGCTAGGTTTCTCGAAAAAGTTTCTCTATTTTTGTCTTCCTTGTTGCTTATATTGCCTCCTCCACTTTCATATCTGATGACATGATAAAGAAATGGGTGTATCTGCAGAACCGCACTTGGTATGCCATCGTTGAAAGTAAAGCCTTCCTGATGGCTTCCTAATCTGGACAATAATCAAAGAATGAGAGGAAATGTATATTTTAACCAGCTACTCCACTGTGACTGTTCAGTGTAGAGAGGATGGTAAATAGTAAGTCCAGCAGTATTACATGCACTGAAAGTATGGTAAAAATCAGAAAGGCTTTGGCTTTAGGAAGTGGCACTCTTCTATGAGAGGACGGTCACGGTTCACTCAGTATTATAAAATTTGCAAAACTCTAGAAAATAAGAGACAAATTCAAAGGTAGATTAGCTAAACTGACATTGCACTCCTAGAGAGCTTGCTTTCATGTAGGTTTGTCTAAATCTTTATTAATTCTTATACTAAATAGTAGGTATACGTTTTGGAGTTGCTGGCATGACAAAGGCTCTTCAGGGTGCAAGCAGAAAAGTTTTGCTTATGTGTAAATGCGTCTGGATCAACAAAAACCCAGCCAGTGACTGAAAAGCAACCACGATTCACTTCAAAATGCATGTCAGTCAGAGCGGGTTTACACCTAAAACATTTCTCCGAAGCTGTGAGTTACATCTGGCTGTATAGAAAGACCTTTGCTTCTTCTGAGAAGTCATTGTAAACTCTGCAGAATTTGAATACTTTGGCACAGCTGACATTATAAAATTACAGTATTGTTTTCAGTTTAGCCAGATCTGCTGGGATGTCTTGTGCTTAGAAAGTGGGGTTTTGGATGTTGTTTTCCTTTAGACTGCCTTTACCACTGCTATTCAGAAGTATTAAAGTCTTATCTCTCAGTTTTCCTTCAGTTACACCGAAATTACAAGACCGGCCAAGAGACTTTCAGCGTTCATAATTTTTAAGATATCGCCACCCGGTGGTAAAAGTGAATTAATGCCACTTTTTCAGCTCCTGTTAGCAGAAGCAGCGTGTAATATAGCAATGCTTAGAAATGACGGCACAGATCAAAATATCGCCATAATAACACATGAAAGGCAAATATTAAGGATCATGCAATCAAATGAATTTTTTTTATTTTAGGGGGGATTAATCATGCAGGTAAACCATTTGAAATGTAGATGACATACATTTCACCACCATGCTCTGCTGTAAAAGAAACAGCCCTAAGTAGGAAAGTTATTATTTGAACTCTTGACATTGGTTATTATGAAGACAAGAACCACACGGACTGTACAAGTCTGACTTATCACCATTCAGAAAACTCAATAGAAATGATTGCATTAACACATCTACTTCTCTAGCTGGCTGGGTTTCAAGTAGCTAAGTCTCTTAAAAATTAGTGTGCTATTATTTAGTCACAATTTTTCTGGACTAATAACAGTTACTTGTAAGCTGTATGATTGCAGTGGAAATGGGATTACTCATAGGGAGTCCTGGTCAAGTTGGGCATGAGCCAGCAGTGTGCCCTTGCAGCAAAAGAGTTTGACAGTATCCTGGGCTGGAGCATCTCTCCTATGAGGAAAGGCTGAGAGAGCTGGGACTGTTTAGCCTGGAGAAGAGCAGGCTCAGGAAGAATCTTATCAATGTATATAAATACCTAAATGGAGGGTATAAAGAAGATGGAGCTCTTTTCAGTGGTGCCCAGTGAGGGGACCAGGGGCAGTGGGCACAAACTGAAACACAGTAGGCTCCGTCTGAACTTCAAGAAACACTTTTCATAGTATCAAAGAATGGTTTGGGTTGGAAGGGACCTTTAAAGATCATGTAGTCCAACCCATCTGCTGTGGACAGGGACAACTTTCACTAGATCCAGGCTCAAAGCCCCATTGAACTTGACTTTGAACACTTCCATAGAATCAAAGAATCATTTGGGTTGGAAGGGACCTTTAAAATCAGATTGTCCAATCTTCACTGTGAGGGTGACCAAGCACTGGCACAGGTTGCCCAGGGATGTTGTGGGATCTCCCTCCTTGGAGGCATTCAAAAGCCATCTGGCCATGGTCCTGGCCAACTGGCTGTAGGTGACCCTGCTTGAGCAGGGCGAGTTGGACCAGATCACTGCCAGAAGTGCCTTTCAACCTCAGCCATTCTGTGATCCTGTGATTCTGTGGTAGGATAATCATCTGGTTTGTTTCCATTTACTACATCAAGCTTATCAAAAGCTATTGCTTAAAAGTTCTTCATTCACAAAAGGAAACTGTCAACATGAAAGTGTTTGAAGAACAGGAACTTCATATGCTACATCTACATAATAGTCAATGTTTTTAATCCACTGAATGACGCTGCAATGACTTTATCCATTCTCATTTGCTTGCCATTTTAAAATATTTTCGATATTCTATGACAGAAGTCATAGTATCATTGACTCTTCTGCAAAACTGATGTACCTTCACATCACTTTTAGATTATCTCACTTGAGATTACAACTAGCAATCTCTTTAAAGCAAAGTCATCTTCAAATAGTATTTTCAGACCCATTTGACTCTGTGTTCCACAGTATCATTGGAAGGCTCTACAATCAGAAGGTCTTCTCTGGTCTCTCATTATTTACTGCTCATAAAAGCCAACTATGCAGAAAGAAAACATGGTGTTCAGGAAATTTGTGTTTAGGTGCAGCTACAGAATCCACCATCAGAGGTGGCCAGCTCCTGGCCTGTGGTGTGTCCCTCCGTGTTCCTGGACTTCATGAGAAGTAATTTCATCCAGAACTACTGCAAGATGTGATCTGCCACCTAACAAAAGCGAGGGCGTTTGGGATCCTGCCCTTTGTGAAATGTGATGCTTACATAATTATTAATCCTCTCCTGTTTATCCCAGTTTTTAAAAATGTCATTCACAAGGTGGGGGACAAGTCTCTGGTTTCAGATGGTTTATTCACTGAAACATAAAAATGCCAAAGAGCAACTTCTTTCTAGGTACTTAAACAAAGAAAGTCTTTTATGTCTCCAGTGATCCATGAACCTTATCATGAAATCTTCGTGTTGGTAATTCATTGTGATGTGACCAACCACATACATCACCTAATGCAATCAGCTCCAAAGACAGAAAAACACGCACATACACAAGACATTTTTTCCCTTGTTCTCTGGAATAAAGAGCCTCCTGCAACTATATTGTACCCTGTTTTGAGCCAGTGATCCAACACAGACAACTTTGGCTTGGGAACCTCAGCTTGTGTTTCAGCAAAGACCATTCTCCAAACTGCTGATACCAACAGGCTTCTCATTGAGCAGGAAGGACCAAGTACCTCTCAGACTCAAAGGAAATTTTGCATAAAGATTGCTGCTTTGTAAAATATCTTTATCTTTCAAGGCAGATTTTACACTTAAGTCCAACTTCTGGCAGTTGCATTGGAAGTCAAACCAGAAAGCAAGCTCCAGCTCCAGTCCCTCCATGGGTATCAGAGCAGACTGTGCTCAGGATGTGGTCACTCCTGGTGTCACAGTCACACTGTTAGGGCACGTACAATTCATGTCCCGAAGATACTGTGACAAAACTAAAATACCTAATGCTTTATCATGCATGTAGTTATACAAACGTTACTCATAGTTGGAATAGGTTCATAAAACCATGTAGGTAGGTATGTGTTTGTTTAAGACCTGGGAGGAATGCCAGACCTATATTTTCCTGCTTCCTGTTGCTTAAAGGAACAGGGTGTAGTTGAAATTTGTTGTGTAGTGGGCAGGATGCAGTCCTAAAGAGTGTGGGAGATGGAAGACTCCACTGCTCATGGGTGCATACAAACCCGTGAAGATTATATTGGATTATGATGGTGGCCTTGGTGCAAATGAACACTGGTTGGGAACAAATTCTAAACTCAAGGGACTAGGTCAGCCTTGTTTTAGCAGGATGACGGTTAGCATGTTAATTGTATTTGTTTTTAAGCTGATATAGCTTAAACAGCACAAACACTAGAGGTAAACTGGGCAGCAGTAGAGAATAAAGATGCAAAGCACCTCAATATCAGTGTATTATCTGTCCTCTACTCACGTAGCTGTTGGACTAAACTGCCTGATTTGTGCACCTTTTAATAATTACACCTCCAAATTGATCACAAAAATGCAATTCCTTGATTAGTGTAAAGCTTTACTTGGTGAAGGTACTGTTCAAAGTTAATGCCCCAGTCCACTATGTGGACAATTTATACATCAAAGGCTGCTGATGCTGGCTGCCTAGGATGTGCTACTGTCTAATCATATTTACTAGGTTACCTTCTCAATCATCAAGGGTTCACATGCAATTTCTTTTTTGCAATGGAAGCTCATGTGCAGGCTGCTGCCTTGACTGATACATTGAGGAATGAACCAGGAACCTTGGGGAAAACAAACCTCAAGGATCTATGTGCTGCTGCAGTTTGAGCTGAAATGTTACGGCACCGTAGCCGTAAGCTATAAAACACCTCTGTGAATCGGCACAGATGGGATCTGTATCACTTACCACAAGGGGTTTGCACTTCAGTTCAGCCGAGTCTGGCTACCTCAAGCAGATGAAATTTGGCCAGGGGGTTGAACAATGAACTGGTGTGTTTAAATTTCTACTGGTTTAATGAATAAATAGCTGTGAACAACACTATCAAAAGGGTCTGTTAGTCTCTTTGCCTTTATTCTCATTTCTACAGTTATTGCAACTGGAGCAGTGTCAGTTTGTGACTTCTAACCTCTGTGATGTGACAAGGTTATTAAACCTTTTGTCAGCTTAAGCCATGTTGAGAGACTGAAGCAGAAAATGAGGATCAGCTTTCTTTACCAGTATCCTCCTGGGTTTGGGTGTGTGTATACTTTGCGATGGCAATGACAATCACATTTATGTCACACCAAACCCTTTTTCTTTTTACATATTCATATACATTAGTGGAAATTTAACACATTTAGCACAGATTTTATTTCTCTGTGTAGGGAGTATGGTGAAAATAGCCACAGTTTTGGCAATTGTCTCAGAATATAAAGATCTGCTCATGGGTCTAAGGCAATGTTTGGTTGTTTCCATTTTATCTGTGCAACTCCCTTGATTATAATGTGTTTATACAATGTCATTAATGTTAAAGTAATGAAATAGTGAAGTAGGCCAACTGTCTTCTCTTCACAGACCCAACACTGCAATGAACAATCTGTCAAAGAGATAAAAACTCTTATAGAAAGTAATCACCTGACTGCAGACATTCAGGGCAGATTTTGTAGGTGTCCCCTGATTGCACTAATCTCCTCTGAACATGTGGCAGCCTCCCGGTGACTTGGCAGGACAATTTTGCTGCACCCAGCTCCGCCAGCCATCGCCAGGTGGTCCCGTTCTTCATTTCACAGTAGGCTACAAAATAACTGCTGCATTTCATTACATAAACAATGAGGAAAGAATATTCCTAGAATTATTAACTGCAGGGAAGAGCCTGAGATGCAAAAATCTGATCCACATTCTGTCCATATTTAGCTCATTTTTGGAAAGAAGGTTGAGTTGGACTCTAGTGAGGCTTGGGTGTCAGGATTGCTTTAGTTCTGCCTCTGTCTTAGCAGGTGGTAGAAGGCCCCAAAGACTGAAAACATGGATAAGAAGACATTTGTTCAAAACCAGTTCTTTTCATTTGTTTCAGACCAGTTGTGTTTCGTGCCATGAGAACAAAGTTCTCTCAACTGAATTCTTCCCACACGACCCCCTGCACTGGCTGCTCCCCCAAGGTACGCCTCACTCCTGCTCCTGGCTCTCCAGGGTGCAGCTGCTAAGCCACAATTGGCTGCTCCTAAATTGATTTCAAATCCTATTTTTTCCAGGAACCAAATTCACTCACAGCCTTGCTCAGCCGCAGAGTTCAAGTTGACACCAGATTTATCACTAGCCTTACTTTATTAAGACAGGATAACAAACAGCAATGGGTTACTGTCAATCAGGCAGTGGTCAGTTGTCCAGCTACCTGAATTCCATAACCCTCAAGCTGCAAGTCTCTTCTGTATACATTTATTTAGTTACTTGTATCTTGTAGCATATTGTTGGGTATTATCTTTCATCGTGCCCTTTCTAAACGGGTAATTACTTAACCCAGCCCCTAAGGATGCACACAAGCTCCAGGCCTCAGCAATGATGGGTACTCAGCTCAGGCTATGTATCCTTTAACAGTGGACTTGTCCCAGCCTGCAGACGCAATACCACAGGTATCTTTTGTAGACCATTTTTAGACCCTGAATGGGCTACAGACATTCTGCTCATTTGTCTGGTATCTGAGCCCTTAGGTGTCACACTCTCCTCTTTACTTCAGTTGCACAACTGTAATAATTAGACTTGCTGTTTTCCAGGCCCTTTTTGCATTGCATTAACCTATGCCTTGCTGTAGTCTGCTTCTCTAGCATTTGCAATACAAATGCTTGGCCTGCAGCACTGGCAGTGCCTCTGAGAGATGCCCCATAACCAAACAAGAACTCCACCAAGGTCATCCCCAAGCAGCAGCCACACACCTGGTCTTGCATCTGTTGGGTGGCCTCATGCTCTTGGGTGTATCCATTATACTTCCCTTTTTGTCCGTCATTTTTGGTCAGCGCTTTGGAGTCCCGTGCATCAGCAGGCAGGTAAAATGAGAGGTCTGTTATCCAGCAGGCATTCGCTTAGAAAGGGATTCACTGCTTTTGTGTACAGACCTGTTTGCATTCACTCTCATCTGTTCTTTCTTCTGTACCAAAAAACTTCCTCTAACCAGCCTGTAATATTTAGTACAGACTTCCGTGTAAGAGCAATGTATGACAAGGTATCTGCAGCAGCAACCAATTAAAGTGAAGTAAAAAAGGAAATATTTTAAAGGTTAAATGTATAGCAGTAGGTGATTTAATTACTTACAGGATAGGGGGATAGAGAGCCCAAATGGACAAATCAGTGTAACTGGAATAACGACACCCAGCAGCCTTCCAGGAAAGTACAGAGGAGAGATAAGTCCATCATGAAAGACGCTTAAGATAACTCACATTACATCGCATTTGCTGTGAGCTAAGCCTGAACACGGGACAGTTGCCATGGCTTAACTGATGTGCAGTTACTTCTTAAGCTCTCATACCTCAATCACATGTGTGAGCCCTAAGGTTGCAGACACACGCTGGATAAGATTGGCAGAGTTCCATTAAAAAACATGCAGAACTTAAGAAACTAGGAAAAGAAAACAGAATTTGATTCAGAAATGCAAAGAAAATCCTTTTCATCTGTCTTCTGTACTTTAGATTTCTACAACACCTGATCCTTGCAGTACTGTGACATGACTGCTACAACAAGGATGGGAGCCAATGATATGAAAGTATATTGTAGTTAAAATAATGTAAAACTAAATATAAATTTCAGTTGTCTGCTAAATTGAGTGAAAAATAGAACAGAAAAATGGGAATTTTGGTGAGAATCAAGAATAATTCCATGCTTTGGGAACCAGGAACCACATCCAGGTTTAGTGACAGAGACATGGCAACAGAACTGTTTTCTCACAGTCTTTCTCACGGGAGTCATTTGTACACTTCAAATGTTCTTTGGGCCAGAAAACAAGCAACAGTGCTCTGCAGGGCATTCGTCTGTGACTTTCGGGGCCAGCTCTGATGACTGGAGATGTACAAAGTGGACAGTTTTAAGAGCAGATGTTCAAACACTCCCTGAGTCAATGACCAAGATACTCTGCTAAAATATCAGACTTAAATGTAATTCCTTGCTCCAAATCAGGCAAGAAAGGGATCTAAAAATCAGCTTCCTGTACCCTAAGTGAAAGCTGGATATGTATATAGGTCAACTATAAGCAGGAGAGACGGCGAGAGCTACGTGGGCAGCAGACATCCATGGCTGGGCTTCCTGCTTTGTCAAAGCTGGAGCCTGAAAACCCAGCCAGGGCTGCTGCTTAGGACAGGGAATAAACCATTCCAGCATAAGCAGTTGTTGTCCTCACCCATTCCTCTGGCCGCAGCAAGTCTGCCTTTTCTGAACTGTCCTCTCCGCTCTTCACCGTAGCTCTGTCCTTCCCCTCCCTCCCTTTCTCCCTTCCTGTGGTAGGAAGAACCCGGACCTCTTCTCCCAGCAGCCAAATTCTTTTTTGCTGATGCTGCTAAGACGCCTTAAAGTGAATCTGGTGTAAGCACAACACTTTTGCCTAATAGATCTCATTTTATTCCAAACTGTACATACTATTATCAAAACTCACAAAGAAATGCACCACTCTCCAAAAAGGAAAAAGTTGTGTTTAATTCACAGGATACCCCTGAACTGTAAATTTAAAAAGTAAAGTCTTCTAGTCAAACCGAAAGGATTTTTGCCTGTCTTTGCTTCAAATAACAAACTAAAACCATGGAAATCTTAGAAAGCAGCGAAATAAATAGGCAATCTGTTATAAATCAGAATGAAAGAGACACAGCTGACCCCAAAGATGAGTAGAGAGAAAGATCTGTGAAAGACAGATCACTAACTACATTAAATGCAGTAGCTGTGGTAGAAGCCACTTGGTGTGAAACCTCTGGTTTCAGCAAACACTATATCAAAATCCCTCCTTTTTTAGCGGGGAATCCAAAACTGGCCCCCAACTGGAGAAGAGGGTGGTATTCAATACGCTAGAGCGTACTAGAAGGCAAAGAAAAGGCAGAAATTCGCTGCTAAGACAAAGTAGCTGCCTGCTGGGTAAAAAGCAAAGGGCATAACCAGCGAAGACATGGTGACCTTGTTGCCTGGAAACATTTAAACTGTGTTTTGTTAGTGACTTTCCAGTTGGCTGGGGTAGACTTGGCAGCCCAGTACAACCCAGAGGTGCTGGCCGATGGCTAGCAAGGCGCCGGCGGCTTCTTTTCTGCGGGGTCAGTTTGCTCTTTGTATTGAGACCAGTTCAGCTGGTGAAATGTGCTGCACGAGATCTGCTGGTGCAGAGCACCTGTGGAGTTTGGCACCCGCTCTGCTGCTGAGTTTTCTAGAGGGAAAGGCAACTGCGGGCTACCTGGGCGGCTTCGGGGGAAGACTTTCCCGTTCTGCAGCCCTCTTGTACCAAACGCTAGAATAATCAGCCTGATTAGTGCTGAGCTGCTCCTCTGCACAGTGTGTCTTTGCTAACCTTGGAAACTCAATTAGAAATGATTTCATCTGGGTTTGTTCTGTTTATTTATTCATTTAGCTTTTCAGCTGAAGTGCACGCCATGCTTATGAGATGAGCTGATTGGGCAGTTCTGGATACTGCAACACTTCCTAAGGGAACAAATATTTTTTTTTTACTGTTTCAATATCTAGGATCCTCAGACAACCTTCTCTGCTCCTACCATAAACAGCACACTCCAGCCTCAGAATAAAAATGTGATCTCTGCCTCAAAACATTTCATCTCCAGTATTTTCTAAGAATGTGTTCATCTGTGGCCCATTTTAACTCATGTTCAGGTAAATTTTATTTATGAGAGTTTATCTGAGGATGAACATAGTGACTTGATAAATATATGATGAAAAACAAATGACAAAGAACAATAATAGCACTAAATGAAAGGGAATTTGATGGCAAGTTTATGATAGACAAAGTGGAAAAAAAGATCTTGCCCCAAATTCTGTTCATGGATTTTCCACCTGTGGGACTTCTATATTTTTATAAATTACCTTCTCCTCTGCAAAAGATTATTATTTTTTTTTCCTAGGGAGAGATAAAAGTTGCAGTGTTAATCATGTCGCCTTCTACTGAGAAGTACTAATGCTTGTGGTTATATTTGCCACAGATGGAGAAATCAGAGAATGAGAGCTGGGTTATTTTCTTTGTGCTTTGCCTCCTCAAACAGGATGGTAGCAAATCTCACAACAGCAGTTTTCGCTTGCCAAAGAAGGTGAGACATCTTTGTCTGCATCATTGAGAACTGCAGTGGGCCTCTCTCAAACTCACACAATCTCAAAGCAATCCTGCTGCTTCAGTAACCATATTCTGCTTGCCCTTCCACCTTTTAACATCATCCACTTCACAACTAGACAAAACCCACAATTTTATTTTCACCTCAGTATCTAGAAAAGAGGAGTTGGCAATTAAGCCTTTTCTATGCCCTACAGGGGAAGTGGGTGCAAACAAGATGAAAATGAGTGGTTTTGATACATCATGCCTTTTACAACACTTCCAGGACAGTTACTGCAAGGCAACTGAACTTTTTCTCCGGAGAGTTTTATCCCAGCTACTTAAACATCTGGGTTTTAATGCAGAATTCATTAGCACTTTAAGTCATAATAATGGAAAGTGCATTGAGATCCTGAAACAAAAACAGTTGTTATTGCAAAGTATTAAACGTTGAGTAAAAGAAGCAGCTCCTCAGTGGCACTTTAAAGTTACAGCTCCTATTCCACAAATCACTTAAAGCCACTTATAACTACTATTATTAGCTATAAAAGCCCACTTGGGTTTTATGAACGCTGGAGAACTGAGACAAAAAGATTGCTTCGAAAAGAATGGTGTCTTGTACATCGTAAGTCTTTTGGCCCCTGCACAGACATGGTCGAAAGAAAAACAGAGATTATACCAGTCCAATTACCTAGAAAAATGTCTGAAGATTTAAATGCAATGTATCTAGGAAGATTTTATTTTAATTAGAACACAGCAGAGTAACAGCAGCAACCTGCAGTGATATCATCAAATCAAGGCTGTTTCTATGGGAACACCACCAACTCCCAGAAATTATCGTGTCAATTTGCCATAAATAGAAAAAAAAAAAAAAAGGGATTTAAGAGAGAAGAAAGATAAAGGAAAGAAGAAAAAGAGAATCCAGTCCTCTCCTTTTGATCCTTATTGCCAATACATTGTCAAGTTTTATTCTGAAAAAAAATACAGTGAGATAAAAATTTCAGTAAAATTTACACTGCTCCTGCCACACATTTGAGGCCTTGAGTACCTTTTCTGAAGACCTTCTAAAGGTTTTTAGGGGAAAAAACAAAAACAAAAACAAAAACAAAAAACCCACACACATGCAGTGCACTATTTTATACTGATGTCCCTGATTCCTGTGCTTTCTACAGCACGAGTGAGCTCAAGATTGGTGTGGGGGAGAGAAATACTTTTGGTCATAGATAGTTGCTACATTTCCTCATTTCCATTTTTCTGTGAGCTCTGTACTTTGAAAGTCCCCTCTGAAGGGCTACAACTACAGAGAAAGAAAAGTAATCAATGAATCACAACCAGAAGCTATTATTTCCCTCCATCTGCTTATCTGATTGCCTCTCTTTCCCAACAGTCTTCCCAAGAGCTGCCTCCAGCCTGGTGCCTTCAGCAACCACGTAAACCACTCGAGTTTCTCCTAGGAGTAGCTAGAGATGTCCTGCCCCTTTGAGACTCCAGTCCAGCAGCATTTCTGCACTCTGGCACTCAGCGGGCTCGTTTCTCCGGCTTTCCTCGCCACTGCGACACACTCCCTTCTGGCAGTGCCTCGACGATGAGCTGCCCAGGCCAACGCAATAGCTTCCTGGCGCTGTGTTCCCAGTTGTGAAATTCTCTCTTGCTTGTGGTTTCTGACTACTATTTTCCCACTTATGTGTGCTGTACTCTCAATGCTTCTCATTTATTTCCCCCGTGCTAGCCATTCCTCCTGAAATTATCCATTATAATCTTTTTGAGTCCTGCCCTATTGTGGCTACTAATAGTACCTGAATGTCACACCATAACCTGTATCATTTGGTTCATATGTACCGAGATGAAATTCCCCACTTAGAAGCAGTCCACCATAATAAACTATTATTGAATTTTATCTCATTGAATGACTGAAAATAATAATGTCACTTTGGGCAAAACCAGACGGTGCTAGTATCAGTAACTGCTGCTGAGAATATCGACAGTGAATTCGATGATAGTCCTTCAGATGTAATCTTTCCCCTTTAACAGTTTGATTGAAACTCCAATCTGCATACAGTGCAGCAAAGGGCACTCCCTTCTTCAGATCCCTGCAATGAGTCTAAAGTGCTTTAAGTGCTCTCATGGGCCGGGAGAGATATCAACTATATTTCAAAGAGAAAAATGCCTTTAAACGTCTATTAAGATGTTGATACCACCACTTGTAAAGAATATGTGTGAGCCCATTTATTCCAACAGGACTTACATGAATATTTTTCATATGCAGCAGACCATGAAATGTTTCAGATTTTGTTGCTAAGTGCCAAAAAGCTGAGCAGGCATTTACTAACAGTATATTTAAATTTTGGTTTCAAATGAGGCTGCCTTTCTTTGAACACAAACGGCCAAATTATTATTTCAAAGAAAATCCGAAGGATTTACAAGAATATATCCACATGCTAAAGCTGCGAATTTGCTTATGCAAACAAATCATGAGACCTGCTGCCTGCCCGCCTCCTACTATCCAACAACATAGACTGGTCCCTCTATATGAGCATGATTTGAAGGACCGCAGAGTTGAACAGTATTTCAGGCTTGACTGGTGGTGAACCAGAGAGAGGAGAGGAGCAGTCCAGAGGCAGAGTATAAGGGAAGTACGATAATTTGCTGAGAATAGTCAGGGATGCCTGGGTTCCCCTCGGGAGCAGCAGGGACTACCTGGGCACTTGTACCCAAGATGAACGGACTCGCACCTCTCTTTGATGAGGCTAATCCCTCAGCTGCACCTGCACTGTTAATAGCTGCGTATGCCACGATGTAGGAGACTGTCATGTGCTGTTTAGCATCCTGTTCTAGGTAAACTCTGAGCTAAATCTTGTACGTGACATCAATGCTTAAAAAAAGAAGTGTTCAAAATAATACATTTGAAGCCCGGGATGTAGAAAAGCACTCATGCTGCTTCTTTGCTATAATGCGATAGCTGAAGGAAAAGGAATTTCAGGGGGGGAAAAATTGCTCGCAAAGATCACACAGTACCTTTCTATTTCAAGAAAGTGGCAAAGAAAACCATCCTCTTCGAACACGCTATTTGTGCCTACTAATTATTATCTTCAAGTACACTCCCGCTGGTGGGGATGAAAAGGTTATACTCTGAAAAGTGAGGTTCAAAAACGGTATCCCGATTCTTGCTGTATTTCACTTTTCACCCTAATTGCAGAGTAGCACTGGGCATGCTTTCAGCTCATTATTCTCTACAGACGCCTGCTAATGGTATTTCATCTACTGCCTAATTCTACAGCTTTAACATGGAAAAATTCCTTTCAAATACAATACAGTAGGCAAACAGTAGGTCTGATGCTCTGCTTTTTGTTTAGCTATTCAGTAACTGGATAAACATTAACCAGCTGGATAGTGCAATTATAATTTTTTTAAGGTACTGTAAATGCTTGCAACAGCATAGTATCTGGCAGCCTCACAGATATTAATGAATGCATTCTTGTTCCACTCATGCTATTAAGAGCGATTAAGTACTTTCACAGAGGTCATGCAGAAAATGAATGGCAGAACCAAGCACTGAGGAAAATCCAAAGCTTTTTTACTAAGAGATACTTTTTAAGACATCCCATAGCACAAACAGACATAAGCAGGAGAAATACAATTAGTGGAATGAATTGACATTAGGTACTAATTATTTACTATTAGCTTGAATGTACTTAGACATCATTTCAAATGCACTCAGCAAACAGCTTGCTCAACAACATCAGGAGTAAGGGTTTAGGATTTGGATTAAAACCATAGAAAAGAGTAAACACTAATATTCCCCTCTAGGGAAATCATCTCTACTAATTATTTGTCTACAGCTTTCCTCAGTATTGCAGTCTAAACTGCATTTGTAAACATCACTCTGCTGTACTATAACAAGCAACTTTTAGGAATTTCTTACTAAAATATATTAGACCAAAATTTAAAGTTTTGAGTTATTATTGAGTCTTTATGGAAAGGACAGAATTTGTACAGATAACAAGGAAAAGTTCAATATTTGGAGACAAACATATGGGAACATCACTGCTTATACATGGAATGTCTCTGTTAATTGTGGAATTAAAGCTGACAACGTCATCAAACACAATGCCTGAGACTATTATTGTAACAGAATTTTCAAGTGTTGAAAGCTCTTCAAAAGTGTAATCAAATGGCATGCTAAAAGCAAGAAACTTTTCTTTCTGCTCTTCAGCTTTTAAGTTTCATGTGGTTTTATGCAAAAAACTAT
This sequence comes from Podiceps cristatus, assembly GCA_000699545.1. Lineage (NCBI taxonomy): Eukaryota > Metazoa > Chordata > Aves > Podicipediformes > Podicipedidae > Podiceps > Podiceps cristatus. The sequence goes on along the minus strand of JMFS01052149.1, from coordinate 1,423 downwards.
TTTTTACATTATGCACAAATGCTTGACCTATAGGTATTTATGTCTTAAAAATACATGCATAAATAATGACAAATACAATCCAATTCATATTTTCTGGCAGATGTATTTGGCCTTGACTAAAGTTTAAAGTAATTTATTTTTTTACTTTAATGTTAAATATTTTTTGCTTATGTTCAGTGGTGACTAGAAAGCTTTATATGTGCTTCTTATTCAAAATACAGACGTACAAATGCTGTAAGGGACTGAAGATTTTCAGCTTTTTTTTATATTGTCTGGAGGGGAAAAAAGTGTCAGTACTTAGGATAAGTACTTTCTTTGGCAAATATTTCTGTTGGCACATGCTGGTGAAGCATCCCAGATCGTTCTACTCAAAATCAGTAACAATTTGCCAAATAGGAGATCTGGTTCTTCCTCTGTCTGGGACATTCTTTGTTTCCTCTCAAATTGTTTCATTTGTTTCAGGTATTTTCCATTTTCTTGCGTGGGATTTTGACGAGTCTTGAAGACAACGGTGTCATAAACATGCTCTTAGTGTAGAAAGATATTTTTAAAGAACTGGTCAATGGTATATTTGCTAAGAATAATTATCATCTAGTACTGAACAAGTTATGAATGGAAGGAATCTTCAACAAAGTAATACGCATTTTTACATTTGCTTTCTTTTCATCTGTGTGTAGCAAAACCAGACAAATCAAAATGAAATTTCACTCACTACAAAGCATCACTCACCCACCACATACTATGGCAGGTCACCACCGGCCATTCGCATCTCTCCTGTCATTAATAGTCATGGCTTCTTGGTATAGAGGACAGAGATTCTGCTTCTTCCTGCTTCAGGTTAGGCTTACCCTGCCTTTCATTTGTACTTGTTAGACGACATGTTTGTAATCTCTTAGAAATTACAGGCTCATAACGAACTTGGCTGTCCACAGAAGGGTGAGGACCAGAAATGGAAGGGTGCAAAAATTCTCATTTAGGCTCTCAAGGCTGAAGGTATGAGCTGGGGTTCAGCTGTGCGAGATACAGCAATGGAAGGAAATGTAGGAGAAAATACCATGTATAGCAGCTCTCTGGGCTGGCATAAAAAGGTGACAGACTGGGGCTGATAATGTTGTTCAGCACAGCCACCCAGAAAGCACTCCCCAGACTGACCTGTGAGACACATTCCCAGCCTGTGGTGAAATGCAAAATAAGCCTCGCAGCTGCTTGCAACATGGTTCCAAGGAACCATAGACAGTGTCACACCAGTAGCCAGAGTCTAGGACAGATGCAGAGGTTCTCCTTTTTTGGAGAAATTGATATATTCTTTGATCCATGTTAAAATGTATTTGACAAGAGTTAAGATATGATTTCAGTATGCAACATATTTTTTTAATAATTATGCAGATGGTATGTATGTGTCCTGGTTTCAGCCAGGAGGGAG
>KL267760.1:5789-34916 GCA_000699545.1 Podiceps cristatus | reverse complement strand
GGGCCCCCAACACAAGAAGGACATGGATGTGTTGGAGTGGGTCCAGAGGAGGCCATGCAGATGATCAGAGGGCTGGAGCACCTCTGCTGTGAGAACAGGCTGAGAGAGCTGGGGCTGTTCAGCCTGGAGAAGAGAAGGCTCCAAGGTGACCTTCTAGCAGCCTTCCAGTACCTGAAGGGGCCTATGGGAAGGACAGAGAGGGGCGTTTTACAAGGGTGTGTAGTGAAAGGACAAGGGGGAATGTTTTTAAACTAAAGAAGTGCAGATTCAGATTAGAATTAGGAAGAAATTCTTCACCATGAGGGTGGTGAGGCACTGGAACAGGCTGCCCAGAGAAGCTGTGGATGCCCCATCCCTGGAAGTGTTCAAGGCCAGGTTGGACAGGGCTTTGAGCAACCTGGTCTTGTGGGAGGTGTCCCTGCCCATCCATGGCAGGGGGATTGGAATTAGATGCTCTTCAAGGTCCCTTCCAACCCAAACCATTCTATGATTCCATGATCTACTGCCACCACAAGGAGGATGGTAAGTAACTGGACTTCTGCTCCAATCTGGTATGGCCATCCTTCTGTGAATGGCAAAGTAGTACTGAAAGAGACAACTGGATGCAATCGGACAATGAAACACAAGACAGACTTACTGGAAGCAATAGTAGGGAATACTCTGGCAACCACAGGAAATATAACCCCAGAGATTCAGAGCTGAATGCATGCAAGCCGTTGCCACTGGCCCATCACACTCCATTGAGTCACGTCTTCCTCCTATGCAGCTCTCAATTGACTTCATCATCCCACAACAATACCTTGTTAATAAAGTTCGAGTGTTTTGTAAATCAATGACCTTTTATTGTAAGCGATAATCATAACAATAGATAGGAGATGAGCAATAGAGATAGTAGAGATAAGCACCGGGGTGCAGCCTTACAATCACAGGGCAAGGAAATACTATATCAAGATCACCTACTCTCAAAGTTAGTACTGCATTCCCCAACCCCACCCAAAATGGCAGTACAACCACATGCTAAAAGTGAACTTCACAAATATTATGTACCAAAAAACAAATAGGGGAGGTAGTCTAGTGTAATTTTCTTTTTCAGCTTAAACCAGATTGTGAGACATTTCCACTTGCCTGTCCATTTTCCACAGACCTACTCCACACCCTCTGTGCCTACCTGCCACTTGCTGCCTCCTTTAGCAGGAAGAGAGCCCTGCGTTGCATCAGCCTGGAAAAGAAAAGACAGGCAGGGACAGCTAGTATCTTGATTAGCATCATGAATACAAACTAGGTGATCAGGGAGAGGAGAAGTCCTTATCAACAGCTTTGCTAATTTTTTCCTGAATTGCTTAATACAGATTCACCAAATTGTATGTCTGCTCTACAAACACAGCACTCCCGAGCAGTTACACTTCATCTCATGTATGTTCTCCACCCTTGGACATAGGCACATCCAGCATCCTTCCCATTGCAGCAGGGTATATCCTGACCTAACAATGGGAAAGGGCTTAATTACTCAGTCATCCATGCAGGTGGTGATAGACTCAGGAATGAGACAACCAAATAAATTAATAGATTAAACAAAGCAAAAGTCAGTGTTTGAACCTCAGCTCCCACTATTATGATGAGAACTGGTACGCTGCCAGGGCCCCAAGAGCATCCCTGCTCCCGGAGGTCTGGCTGTGGGGCTCAGGGTCCCTTTGGTGGCTGTGGGAAGAGGCTGCCAGGTAGCGCTGCTGGGAGCCTCAGCAAGGGCTGAGCCCCCTTCCCGTGGGAGCTGCTTTGAGCCAAGCCTCTACCATTTGCCTCCCACCTGAGCTTGACCATCCCAGTGCTGTCTGACCCTGGTTCCCCTCGGTGGGCCCGATCCTGGCCCCCATCTGCAGACTGACATCTCAGCTCCCCAGCCCGCCCTGGTCCCTGACGGGGGTGATGGGATGGTCCTGCCTGGGAGGCCCTGCCCTGCCTGCTCCGGGGGAGCGCCGACCACCCGCAGCACGCTGATGCACAGCGTGGTCACACTGCTGATGTTTCTAACGAGGCACCGCCGCAGCAAGCAAGGTCAAGGGCATTGTTTATCTATGTATGGTGCACTTCCACCCTGCCACGTGGAGAGCTGAGCTGGGACACAACAAGGAGGCTCAGAGTCAGCCAGCCCACTAATAACACTTTGGGGGTGAGCAAAATCTACCACCTTGTGCCTCATCAGTTTGCATTTTTATCTCACTTCTGGGTAGGTTCGGAAAGACAGAAGCATTAGTACGTGTGCTAATACAGGTATATCTGATGCCACCACATACAACAGCAGACAGACCATGACTGAAATAGTACAGCCCATAGTTCAAAGAAAATGTAAAAAAAAAAAAAAAATAGGAATGGCAGAAAACCTACTTTACAGGGAGCCTGAGGAGACTATATTACTTCACAGGAAGAAAAATCTTTAATTTGGTATACGAACATACAAAACATTCCAATGGCTAGAAGCTAGCTTCAATTTCAGATTAGCAATAAGGGCCACAGCAAAGGGAATAACTTCCCAAAGTCTGCAGAAACAAGTTTTCCACTATTTGAAGTACATAAATGAGTGTTAGAAGCTTTCCAACATCCTCTGTTTTGGCCCAAGCCAGAGACTAAACTATGAAGTTCCACTGTGAAAGTTCAACAGTTTCTGCTACACTTGTGGGCAGAGAAGATACTTGCAATGGGCTGCTCCAGATGTCAATCCACAGCTTTTTTTTTTTTTTTTATTTTTTTTTCTCCCCCCAGGACTTTGAGAAGAAAAGGTTTTGTTTGTTTGGGGGGTTTTTGTTTGCTTTTAATAAGAGTAAATATCTTTTACCAAATTGGGGTAAAGATGTTGGAAAGTACAATGCCCTTGGCCCTAGTTTAAGAAAAAAAACGGATGAGAAAGGCAATGGGAGGTGATCCTTCCCCTCCACTCAGCATTGATGAGGCCACACCTGGAGTACTGCATTCAGTCTTGGGTTCCCCCGTACAAGAGAGGCATGGGACATATTGAGACAGTCCAACAAGGGGTCACAAAGATGATGAAGGGCCTGAAGCATCTCTCTTATGAGGAAAGAGCTGGGGCTGTTTAGCCTGGAGAAGATAAGGCTTGAGGGGATCTCATCAATGTATACAAATGCTTGAAGGGCGGGTGCAAAGAGGATGGAGCCAGGCTCTTTTCAGCTGTGCCCACTGACAGGACCGGAAACAATGAGCAGAAACTGAAACACAGGAGGGTCCATCTGAACATCAGGAAACACTTTTTACTGTGAGGGTGACCAAGCACTGGCACAGGTTGCCCAGAGAGGTTGTAGAGTCTCCTTCCTTGGAGATATTCAAAACTCATCTGGACATGGTCCTGGGCAACCTGCTTTAGGGTGGCCCTGCTTAAGCAGGGGGTTGGACCAGATGACCTCCAGACATCCCTTCTAACCTCAGTTGTTCTGTGGTTCTGTGATCCTGAGAACAGACAAGACCAAGTGGGTCATGAAGCGGTGAAACAAACTTGTGGTAGCCACCAGTGTTGCTTGCATATGTTTTTGAAAATTATATTGCATGACTGTTTTTAACTTGTATGTGCAGATTTTTTTTTTTTTCCCCCTGGTCTATGGAGCTAGACTTTGCTCTGAGTTTTATCAGTAGAGTCTGAAGCCAGATCACTCGAAAGAACCTGTGGTCTGGTGTCCTTCTGCTAATCAAAGATCCAACTTTTGATACGGTGGCATTTGGCTCTGGGCAGAGAATGAAATGGAGCCTACGTGAAATGTCCAGCCAGTCTCTGCCAAACCTCTTTCCAGGGGAAAAGTACTAACACCTTGAAATGGATGAAAACATTTCATGTAAAACATCAGAGCCTGTTCTAACACTAAAAGGGTTAAGCCTTCTATTCTGTTAAATTAACAAAAGTGCTGTTACTATTTCCTTCTTGCTTGCCAGTGTAGTTTCCTCTGCAGTAACATCTGTGACACCGCAGAATTTTTCAAGACCTAATTTGTGATGTTAAAAGAGAATGCTAGTTCACTAGGCAGTTTGGGGAATAATGTAATTTTTATGTTTGTTAAGCATCTTGAATCTTCTTCACATCTCCATGAATCTTGTGTGGTAGCAGCCCTGGAATGCAAAAAATCATCTAGGGAATTCCTCATCGCTAAGTTTAGCGCCAAAGAGCTAATGGCTTCAGTATGTTGTATTGTTTAGATGTGAGGTTAAATTCAGAGATCAGACTCAGTTTCTTTTCTGGAAAAACAGTCTAAATACAGTTAGGGTGTGCAAGTTCCATTTTTGACTGCCCAGCATTGGACCCTGGAGGCCGGATCCTGGAAAGTGCAGAACAATTTGTTTAGTAGAACAGTAGCTTGGGTAAGAAAGAAGGCGGCATTAACTTGGTTTTTCATTTCTAATTCTCCAATGACTACAATATTATCTGTCACCAGAAGAATGAGCAGTGTTTAAAAGGACCACTGGCTTTAAGGAAAAGAACATTCACTGAATTGTTCAGAAAAACAGAGTTTACATGTAAATTTAATCCCCACATCTTCAAAGGAGCCAGTTTATGTAAACTGGTTTATATAAATCAAAAGGTGCAAGGGATCTAGATCACTGTAGTTCCCTAAAATCAAATATGTCCCACTTCAGTTTTGTAAATTGTTATATCTAGAATTTACTTTCCAACCCATGTTAATGATTCTCTGCCTTTGTTCAACCCTTTTTAATCTCCTGACCTATTTTCACTGGATAAGACATTGCCTTTTGGTCATATTCCCACATCACTAAAGTGACTGATGAGTTTAGCCAGAATTCTGTGCCTTTAGAATACAAGAGCTGAAATCTGCTGTTAAAAGCCACAGCTATGCCTAGAAAGACTGTGAGGGAAAACCAGGGTTGTACAATCTGCTAGACTTAAAAAAAAAATAAAAAAAATTACTGTCACTGGAAATAGCTGGCCACCACTGGGAAGCAGAATGTAAAAATAATTAATTTTAGCTGTATTTATGCAACCAGGACAAAACACAGTTAAGTATTTATGCAACCAGAACAAAACACAGTTAAGTCAATAATAAAGAAAAAAGATTACTCAAATGCAGTTTTCTATGACCTGTGCCAGATTCCAATAATGAAAACAGTTTATCAACAAATATTGTAAAATCAGCAAAAGGTATAAACCCGTATCTCCACCTGCTTTCTTTTACCCTGCCTTGGTAAACTCACCAGAATAGTCAAATATGAGGACGTGAAGATAATCTAGGAGTTATAGAAAGTGGTTCCCATAATACGGCAGCACCAATTACTCCACACCTTTGCCAGACCAGCTGATGTTTTAGATGTCTTCTTTTGGGGAATCTGGGAAGGTTCACTGAACCTGTAGTACAGAATATTCTTTTCTGATCTCTCTTGCAATGCCTCATGATGCCTTATATGTGCTTACCATAACTTTTGAAAATGCTATTGAACACTGGTGCAAGGGGGTAGCACTTTCGAAAATAGTATTGTATCCTCCGAACTCCAGAGAGATTCCTGTCCATAACATCCTCCTCCCTCCAGCTGGCTGCTACCTGGCAATAGTCTCCTCTGTACAAAAAAGAGTCAATGGTGTCAGCCAAACCACTTAAATATTGAAGCCACTGAGGCTAATGCTTTACCCCAGCTCCATAGAGGAGGAGGGAGGGAGCGACTGCACGCTCTGGTTTGAGATAACTGGGCTCCCGCTGCTGCTCGCAACTGGCAGCAACCTGTTCAACAGGCCTTTCAAAGGTGCGTGCCCTAAACGTTTTGTAATCTGAAAATTTAGGGAGACTTTGTGAATCCTATAGGCTATTTGTGATTTTGCTTCTGTGAGTCACCCAGCCTTTTTTTGGCTTTTTTGGGCAATGGAAAGCGTGCTGCTTATGCGCCTGCCCCATCACTATCCTCAGCTCCTGCCATGAGCAGCCCCTGCAGGTCCCAGGGCTGGGATTCAGATTGTCTTGTCACCCATCTGGGCTGGGCAGTAAACAGAGAAGGGATTTTGCTCCTGTATCCAAAGTCCTGCACTGAGCACTCATCCAGGGCTAAGAGTCAGACTAAGAGATACCATCAATAACTGCACATTTTGAAAGAGTTGAAGCAAAACACTAATTGATAAAAAAAAGTCTTGCATAACATTTCTCCATCCCAAACAAAAGGCACTATATGGTAGAAAGAATTTTCACGGTGATTTGATAGTAGATCATAAGATGTCCACAAGCTATTTTTAAAGTCCTTTGTTTTTTTCAAGCTGGTGGTACATTTGTAAAATTTATATAGTACGGATTTAATATTATACATGGAACTGAAAAATTAGGATATATGAGAAAGACAAGTTCTCCTACCTATGCTATTTACTTTATACTGAGAATGGTTACAGATAAGTAAGGAAGATGGGAAGAAAATAATGTAGGTCTTCCACTGTAAAAACATCTGCCTTATCATTCCTTTCTCTAAGTAGATTTAGATAGACGTGGTGCAGAATGTGAACCTCTATCGTCAGATAAGCAGAAGTATGATATGGCAGAGAAACTGGGAACTTAAGCATTTCTAAAGAGATTACCTACTGTTTAATGCAGGATACTTTTAACAATCAAAGAAAAATCTATGCAAGTTCATTTTGCTAAAGATACTGTCATTTTCTACTAGCAAGACATACTGCATTTTGCTATTTTAGGGCCACTGCTGCTATTCTATCATTCTGTGGAAAAAAAATTAACTACAGGATTGTCCATTTCTTTTTGTGATAAGGACAAAATGAACTTTCCACATTAAATTAAGCTAGGTTAAGATTGTATTTAAAAAAAAAAATAATCCCCTTTTGAATATCATATGTATAGAAAAGGTAGCTGATGATAGTAGTTTAAATCAGTTATGTTATATACTGAAATGGGAAGTCAGAATAGCATAAAGGAACAGAAAACCAAACAAAAATTCCATAAACTGCATTCTAATGTGACAAGAAAAGATTAGGCTTCATGATGACAAAGACCAAGCAGAATATGAACACTAGAAACTTTTTTAGTAAATGTACACTATGAATGCAGAGCTTTGGGCATAACACAAAAGTTGCTTTGTAATGACAAAATTTCTTTCACCCCAAGGTGAATTTGATGCTGAAATACATTTCTATGAAGAATACTGTGGTTCTTGTAAAAACTGAGATAACCGTAATGACTCTTTAATTATTATCTGAGAGTTATGACAAAATATGTCTGCAACCAGTGTTGTTAATAGCACCAGGTTGATGTAGGTCTTTGTTCTCCCACACAGCTCAAGTCACATGAGGATAACATTGACCTTATTTCAAGGAAGAATTATTCATGTCACTTCTTTTACTTATAGAGGTTGTTCACCCAGTCATGCCTGACTGAAATAGAAAGGATGGATTTACAAATTCAGTGCCAGACACACTGAGTTGACGAAGTACTTTATTTAATCTGTAAAATTAGTTCCAGAGCTACAAAAGGCAGAGGGAGAGACAGATCCTGTACGCCCGCTGGAAGAACTCTAATATCATTTAGGACCTCAAGCAGTCACCTGTCAACTTCTATAGTCTCTTCTCCTCTGCAGACTTTCACTCTCCATCCCTAATATAGTCCATATACTTGTCTAGCCACACTGCTCCTTTAGTCATATTTTTTTCTTTCCACTTCCACTATCACCTCTGCACTACCATCTCTCACACAGCCCAGCCTCTCAGCTCTCTCAGGTCTTTATTTTTCTCCCCCAACAGAACCTCTGAACACCTGACAATCTTGCAGATGCCTCCATGGGATTGCTCTCTGAAAAGTACGCTTATTCCCCACCCTCCAGTCACCAACCCTCTTTTAATTAAACTCCAGGGAAAGGAGATGGAAGCTCTGATCTGTTAAGGTGACGAAGGAAAGCTATGTTTAAGCAGAGACTTAAATTCAGGATATCTATAGTCTTCACAAGAGGACATCCTTCATGTCTTCCAAGTCCCCTTCTCCTCTTCCTAACAAATGGTCCAAATTATAAGGAGTCCAAATCTTTTCAGTCCTAAGTGTTAAACGAAAGATATCCCTGTCTAGCAGGTAATGCTCCTTACATTCGGGACACAGGCCTTGTGATAACTCAGGCTTCATACTCCTAAATCTCTGTTTGAATCTAGCCCTCGGAGAAGAAATTATATTAACCTACTTTCATTCTGACTAAGAGTATCCATGCAGGAGGATAAATTCTGTCAACTGCTGTACCTTGAAGCGTCATTCAGATTAAACATTCCTATATACAGGAACTCTAATGGATTTTCCATGCAGTTACTAGTCCAGTCAAGCCCTCGTCAGCATTAGAGCTGTGCCTTACATCATAAGACACCTTATTTTGCAGATATATTTTCTGTGCCGTCCACTTTCTGTAAGATATGCTATGGGGCATAGCACTGCGTGCCAGTCGTCTCAATGTTTATTAAGTGACTCATACAGGTTAGCAAATCACAAGAAATGCTTGTTATGTCATACACCATTTCCTGTATGGACATTACAGAAGCCAGTGCTGCTACTCACATGTTAGTCCAATGTGACTGCTCTTTTCTGCAAAGATACGTAAGCAATCGTATGTATTAACTACTCCATGACAAACTTATTTTGTAAAGCCTGAGCACCCAAGCAATGAAGGAATTAGCAATGCTGCTTTTATAGTCCATGCTCATATTGGTATGGTAAGTAGCTAAACCGACAAAACGGCAGTATTTCACTTAAGCATCATTCTATTTTCTCTCTTCTATGTAAGTTCATCCATTTCCATGTTTATTCTGTTATCATTCACTAATACCGGAAATAATTGTGAGATTGAGATTTTCTTTCAAGTAGAGCTCTGCATTGCTGATTTTATCTTTGCTGTAGTTATGCTAAGAAAAATAAGTATTTGAGCTACAAATGGTCTTGTCGTATCCATTATTTCTCCTGATTGGCTTTTTGGGTTAAAAAACTATTTACATGTAGGTTTTGGAATCACAGAAATAAGGACAGGAAAGGACCTCAGGAGGTCACCCATTGCCTTTCCCTGCTGCAGGGCAGAGCTGAACAACTAAACCACAGCTAAACAGATCTGAGTTCTCCCTAGCTGTTAACATCTGACCCATGTCCACACAATAGCCACTGGTGGCTGTTTACCTCAGCTTCAAGATCTGATCTATTTATAGATGCTGTAACTTTTAATAGATGATGTGATCCGTACTCAGCATTGCATGTATAGCTCTTTTAATTCCATGCCCTTACTGTCTCCTTTCACAATGCTCTGTGTCCTCTGCAGGTCTGAAAATCTACACATTGCAGTAGAAAGAAGGACATTTCCACTGTCCCTCTACCCAACACTATGATCTGCAAATAGTTTACATCAGCCTCCGCGTTCTCTGATAAATTCTCTGCTTTCACAACCCTGAGCAGTTATAAATAGCAACACATGATATCACATCTTGAAAAAGCCACAAAACTTCCCAAGAAACTGGTTGCCCAACTGAAAATGCAGGGAAAAGTGCAAAACTAACCGTAATGTACCAGGTAAGCAAAATGTCTGGGACTTTGTTTCCTGCTTTCTTTTATTTGCAAAGCAGGCACGAGTGTCATTTCTAAAATGATGAAATTTGCTGAGGCTGCACAGAGCTTTCTTTGAAAATCCTTTTGCATAGTGGGAACTCCAATGGGAGAATGTGGTCTGGATAATGAAGTGGTCTCAAAGCTGGTGGTCTGTGTTCTAGCAATACATTACTTTCCATATGCTGGGATTTTTTTCCTTAGGCATTCCATCATCTTCGTACTGCCAGGTATCTTTAAAATTGCTATGGAAAGGCACGTATGTTTTGCAAGAACTTCTGTGCAACCATATAGAATTTATCCACAGCAAAACATGCAGCATGGGAGCAAAGTTCTATTCACTGAGCAGGAATTTTGTCAGCAAGCCTGGGATTTCATCCTCGAGACTGCCCCTCCTTTCAGAGTTATGGATGAGGTAGAAAAGTATTACTAGCTTTGCTTCAGAAGGGGAGCATCAGACAATGAGCAAATTGTTCTGTCACTGTTGCAGCAGGTCTCACTAAGAACCCCAGCTCATTCCCTATAAACATTCTCCTCGTGCCTTTTCTGACAGAATAGTATTAGCAAATTCTGCACTTTAAAGCCTTGTGTGTGGGTTTGGGGGTTTTTTCCCCTCTGTGTGGGAGTTATCTGGTGAACTGTGCTCACACAGTACGATCAACAGCAAATCCTACCTAGGGTAATCCCAGGGATAGGCCTGAGTGTGTACAACAGATTTAGAATAAGGAAAGCCTCATAGTCCCTTGCCAGAACTTGTGCTCAGGTACCCTCAAACTTGTAAAACCTTCCTCTGTATAGAATCACATAATCACAGAATGGTTTGGGTTGAAAGGGACCTTGAAGATCATCTAGTGCCAACCCCCTGCCATGGACAGGGACCCCTCCCACCAGACCAGGTTGCTCAGAGCCCCGTCCAACCTGGCCTTGAACACTGCCAGGGATGGGGCATCCACAGCTTCCCTGGGCAGCCTGTTCCCATGCTCACCACCCTCATGGTGAAGAATTTCTTCCTAATAGCTAATCTGAATCTGCCCTTCTTTAGTTTAAAACTATTCCCCCTTGTCCTTTCACTACACACCCTTGTAAAACTCCCCTCTCCATCCTTCCTGTAGGCCCCTTCAGGTACTGGAAGGCTGCTAGAAGGTCACCTTGGAGCCTTCTCTTCTCCAGGCTGAACAGCCCCAATTCTCTCAGCCTGTCCTCATAGGAGAGGTGCTCATACCAAGTCTCATAACAAGTGTCAGGAGTTAAGTATGAGAAGTAGGGTATGATTTACATCATGCAAATAGAAAATCAGAAAGATTCGATGACCAAGATAATCATTTCGATATAAGTCCCAGGCAAAAATTCCAGAACTATAGTCCATTCCTGCCTCAGGATGATGCCTGATGACATAGTGTATTCACTGCAGAAAAACAGTTTCATTCCTTTCTGGGTCTGAAAAATCTGAGGCCTGATCTCAGGAACAGGCACTGAAATAACTGAACAAAGTTGCTCCTGTAAACAAAGTTGCTCTGTATTTTTAGCACCAAGCATAAAACGTGATGTGTCAAAGACAAAAATTCACTGGATGATATACTGGAAACAGTTGATTCTTAGCACCCAACTCTAAACAGTGAAGTCATATTAAAAATATTTCCAGGGATACTCACAGATGGCAGACACATATCCAATTGCCTGTTAGTATAAGGACATGCAGAGGAGCATGTTTCCAGCTCTTCATCACCAGAAAGTGACTGAGACAATGTCCTAAATTCCAGTGACACAACTGGAATGGTTGCAAACATAGGACCCAATGCATATGAATCATCCCACCCGCCAAATCCTGACTCTTCACTCAGTTTGTTCCGTTCCTTTTCAGGCAAAGTTCCCATTTATATTAATGTGACTATTTCCCAAGGGAAGGTCGTAAGTGTAAGAGTCATTACACTGCTCCTAAAGGTAGATCACAGCCCTTAAGTACACATTTATCAGAGAGCTGATAGGTAACACATGACATAACACAGCTGATTGATTGAAGAAGACATTTTCTAGCAAAAGAAATTAAAAGGAATGAAATAACTTTATGGATCAAAACCCAGCAAAGCACAGGAAGCCTACTGAAGAATGGGTATTTTCATCACAGAATGCTTCTGCTAGCAAGAATGTAACATACACCCTGCACAAGAACAAGCTAATTTCTTTGTTACTCAGAGAGGATCAACTAACTTCTTTGGGATTGCTTCTAAGAATGGTAATTTTAGATGCTTTAGAAAAGTTCAGCTGAAACCAAAACCTCTCCTTAGATTTTAAGGACCCAGAAGAGTTATGTATAGAAATCCTAAGAAGGAGTACCTAAACCAGCTAGTTAAACCACCTGTAACAAATGCATACTGTCAAATAAAAGCAGCCAGGAAATCTGACCACATCATGGATTTCCAAGGCTCAAGCTGAAGAAGACAGAGACACCAAAGAGCTATTTGCCTGGCTAGAGCACATGTGCGGCTTCCAGAAAAGGCTAACAGCAAAAGGGAGTGGAACTTGCTGGAAGTATGTTTGTGTTAAAGAGTCTGGTAAAAATTGATCTGTGCAGAAAGGGATTTGTAATTTTCAGAAAGAAAGGAGGCGACAGCACAATATTTACAGAGGATGCTCAGCTTTGGAATGATAGGGGCAGAAGGGTCTATGAGTATGCAATTTGGCTGAGGGTATACACTGTGATGGACCAAGACTTCTTTTCTTGGCTGTACCTGTCTGCCAGCTTGCAGACATCTCCCCCAGCAGGGCTTCTAGCCTTGCTCTGAGCAGGTCTCATCAATAAGGATTTGAAACTGCCTATGGCATCCAGTGACTCATCTTATATAATGACTTAGTGTTGCAAGCTGATGGAGTTTAGCCAGACTCGGCAACAGTGGAAAGTTTTCTTTTTTCTCTCTTTGTTTTTTGTTTTGTTTTGTTTTTTCTTTGTTTGTTTGTTTGTGTTTTGGGGTTTGGTTTGGTTTTGGTTTTTTTTAACAGACGAGATTTTTGAGACTGTCATCTACCCTTCTGCCCACAGATCCCTGTTCAGAGCCTAGTGACCATCTATTTCACAGGTCTCGCTGCAGGGTGCTTCGGTTTTGAAAATTGCTCAGTTCCCACAGTGATTCTATTCCTAGCATGTGAACAACATAGCCACAGCATTCTTCCTGGGGGACATCCCTTAGAGTATATAATGTTTTTAAGCAAATATGGAGACCTGAGAACCTCAATTGAATGATCAGATAGGAACTTACAAGATTGTCCTTAGGAGGAAGTATGATAAAGGAAAGCAATTGCTGATTTTAGAACCATAACGATTATGACACTTGTGTTGCAAGGCAAAACTCTGCATAACCAGACATTGGGTAACATAGGTTCAGGGGAAGCTGTGCTATCCATGTCTAACCATTTACCTCCCTATTACACTGCAATAATCATGTTACCCAGGGACAGGCCTCCTGGAAGTACAGACAGGCTTTGTCTGATAGATTGCTGATATTCATGCAGAAAAGCAAGACCACCAAACCTTTGCACTTGTCAATATTTGTACTCCAGCAGTTGGTGACTAATGGCTTAACACATTGATTCTTGTTGCCGCCCTCCCCCTGTCTTCCATGAAAAATAAGATTCAGTTTCCCAACTCAGAGGATTAGAAAAAAAAATTTAAAATGCAGCTCAGCCCCAGCCTCCAAAATAAATGTGCTTTATTGTCATAAATTCCTTTACATCCAAATACAACCCATGCTTTCATTAAAAACAAAAAAACCTCACACACCACCAGCAACAAGCCCAGCAAGGACAGTGATGTCTATTTTAGAGGCAAAGCCTTAGCATTTTGCCTGAGTTCACACAGAAGGTTTTGACTTGACGTTGATGCAGAACCCAAGACTTCCAGACTTGCATTTCAGTACCCTGTCAGCTAGGTCAGTACAACCTACCCAGTACTTCCCCAGCCAACTCTTGCCTGTAGGTGTTTGCATCCAACTTGCAGCCATTTCTTGGCAGAGGTGGGGAGGGGAGGTTCAGGAATCATGCTTCAAAGCGAAGTATCACCTCCTACATCTCTGAATAGCATTGCACCGACTTAGAGAAGCTGCCTCTCACCACTTCCACTTAAGTAAAGGGTGAAGTGAACTCAAGCCAAATTCATCCTGTGTATGAGCGTGATCAGCACAGGCATACTTCTGCAAAACAGCCGCCAAGGGTCAAAGACCTGGAGTTCAACTCCTTTGACTGCAAGGTCGGGTCAGCTGGTCTTCTCACCCACTGAGCTTAGCATATATCATTACAGATCATTTTACTCCTGTTTATGAAAATGTCTGGTTTTATTTAGTAGGAACTCTTTTCCCAGCAAAAGCACACAGACTTGTAATGCATTAAGCAGGCAATCACTTTTCATGCTATGCCAGGGTGGAAGTCACCAATAATTAAAGTTTGATTTCCTTAACAAATCATAAAATCATAGAATAGTCAAGGCTAGAAGGGACCTTTAAAGGTCCTCTAGTCCAAGCCCCCTGCAATAAGCAGGGACATCTTCAACTAGATCAGGTTGTTGAACAACCCTAACTCTCTCAGCCTGTCTTCATAGGAGAGGTGCTCCATCCTCTGATCATTTTTGTGGCCCTTCTCTGGACTCATTCCAACAGGTCCATGAATCTCTGAAATCTTTGAAAGTATAAGTTTCAGCTTTACATTTTATAGCTCTCTGAAAAGAGAGAAAAAAATAGAGACGGGAATGGGAAAACAAACATGGCCCAAGGAAGCATTATGTTCTCTTGTGCTGTGAGATTTTTGCCAAGGCTAGCCACAGAAACAAAAGCAAAGGAAGGACGTGGATAGCGAAGTAGTGCTTCTGCAGACTCTCCCTTTAAAAATTCGTTCTGCCAAAAGTCTTAGCACAATTCTTGGTTTATAGCAAGATTATGGAAAGATTACAGCAAGAATACTGTGCTTCTGCTCAAGGGTCCCATTTCTTAGCCCTGGTACTGCCAAGAGATCCTGTGCAAAACCTCTCCCCGCAGCACACATATAGTCCCAGAGAAGGCTGAGGCATTTGACATAACAAGGGTCTGGGTAAAATCCATGAAAATGTGTTAGAAGCCAGAACTGGAACTTAGAACAACCATCTTCTTCAGAGTATCCTCAGTACTGGGTTGCAGCAGGACAGATTTTCAGCCTACATTTACCTGTTCATATGCAATCACTTTCTTACTTGTCTGTCGTAACTACCTTTATAAATGCACTTAACACAAGCATAAACCAAAAAAGCTACTTACTTTTTTTAATGAAAACTTTGCCCCAGTAAAAAACTGATATTGCAATGGAAATGGGTTTTTCTTTTCTTTCTTTCTTTGTGGTAAAGAAAGAATCTTTCAAATAAAAGATTTACCATTTTTTTTCTGGAAATAATTTTCTCCAAGTTTAGTTAAAATACATTTACAAATCAATATTTTGGCTCAAAACTTACCCAAGTCTGAGGGTTTTGAGAGGATCCTTTTACAGAAAACTACCAGAATAGGTAGTTGTGTCTCCTCTTTTTTTTTTTTTTTCCCCCCTAATATTTTAAAAAAGGTTTTCTTTAGAAATCATATAAAGATTTGCCACAAATATAACGCCTGTGAGTGTATCAGCCACATCCCTCAGTAAACCACAAAGACATTACTATTCCAATGCTAGAATTACTGCTTTTAAGATGGACGTCTTAAACTAGAAACAGCAACATTTAGCTAAAAGTCCTCTGCATGAACTGCAAAAATCTGATCAGGTAGCAGAGTGAAACAACTAAGTTATGTGAAGTGGCAGAAAGTCACTGGTCAGGCTCCAAGATGATAGGGTGTTTCAGTTAAAAAACAAAATACCTGGCCACTTCAGCTGTTACAAGATATTGCCAAAATAAATCACAATTATTTATTCAGATGATGTTCCTTGGCTTTCCTTTCAGGAAAACTGCCAGAAAATAAATGGAGTATTCACTGAATCAACAACCCAGAAAAGACACTTAAAGAAAGGTCTGAAGTCAGAATATGCAACGCGCGTCATTTAGCTAAGCAATATAGTTAGAGAAAGACTTGTTTTTCTTTAGATAACTGAGATTGCTTTTTACCATTTAACAGGTTCATTTAGAATGAAAACAGTTAAATACTGCAGTGAATCATGCTACTAACAGGAAAAGGCACCCAAAATAATATTTTTATTTCCATTTATGAGAATTATTTTCCTCACCAATTTCTCCCTTTCTTATCAGTGCCACTTGGCCAGTTTAGCCTTTAGTGATTTTGCCACGTGATTTATTATACACAGGGGACAATGAAGTTGGTCATTACCTTTTAACTATCTGTTTTTTTTTTTTCTTTAAACACATACCTGAGAGTCTGGGTTCTGGATGCAACAAATATGGATAGGGGGCAGTGGTTTGGGGTTCATCAGCCATCATCAATGTGGGAACACACAATGTCAAAAGCAGGGCAGCTTGAGGTTTGAGCTCTGGATGCTGACAGCCGCTGCCTTACATGGGAAACGCATGGGAATACTCTAAGACTGACTTGCCCTGGGCAACCTTCTGGGAGATGGGCACCAGTGGAAACCAGGTCCCTCGTCCTTTGCTGTCAAGACCCATTGGCTTTGTCAGAATTCAGGCAAGAAGTACGGGGGAGGATGTGGGAAGGGTGGGACGGTGGCAGAGACAACCATGGGGAGCCAAGCAGGGAGAGTCACTGAAAGAAAGGCACACGATATCTCAGGGTATGAGAGCTGAGAGCCCATGGCACGTCTGCTTTTAACCGCCACATGTGTGTTGCTGTATGCTTGAAGTAAAACAGTCACTGAAAGGGAAAGGTAATATGCCCAGTCACTGCATGAATAACTGCTGTAGCGTTAAAACACTTTCTGGCTAAAATCACTTAACTGATACATCTGACAGGACAGCCCGTTTCTTAATGCCTAAAGCCTGACTAATGCAAACCATATGAAGACAAGTTAAATTACGATGAACCCTGTCTAACAGTTTATGTGTAAGTCTACTTACAGTTTATGTGCGAATCTACTGTGTTAAGTAGATTACCTCACACCTACAAAAATAGTGACATAAGCCTCTCCTCCTACCCTTTTCCCGAGGAGGTATATACCTTTGGCACAATTGGTATAAACCTGTACATGAGTTTCAGTAACTGTCTGGTGTCAAATGAAACTCACAAAATTGTCTCATTAAACCTGACTAACATTTGGTTCGAAAGCACTCCAAGTGAAGTGTGAGCCAGTTTCTCTGTAAAAGAGTGACTAACAATGAGAGAAAACATGAATAGCGAAGTTTTGAAGAACCCTAACTTGCTTTCTGTTGCTAAGGGATACGCTTCCTTGGTATACCCCCATGTTCTCAGCAAGTCTGACTCACAAGAAGTCTGGCTTTCAGTAAATAATGAAAGCCCTACACTGCTGAAAACAATGTAAGAAGGGTCAAAAATAAAATCAAATCAAATAACATGCAAATGAAATATTACTTTATACCCCCAGTTCCAGACCCTAGGCAGGGTGCTTTACTACTGAAGTGCTCTCTATAGGCTACATAATGCACCTGGAAAATGGATGTTGAGACAGACCGGACATTGTTCCATTTGGAAAGTGATGTTTTTACCACTCTGCTCCCCCTTCTACTGAGCCCAAACAGCTCCTTGCTATTTGTGTCTTTTTTCCTTTCTTATTTTCTTTTTCTCTGCAGCAAATGCCACTGCCAAATATCTTTCTCCCACGATAACTCCCCGTCCCTCTCACTTTTCATAACCCCTGCTTGTTACATGGAATGGTTTCAGAGACCTTAACAGAGGTTAAGGCCAGGACTTACCCAAGTGACTTCCACTTTTGGATGTCTCCATACGGGGTGTCTGAAACTAGTGACGTCCTGGGGATGGAGCTTTTAGTTCCCATGAAGTTCAGAGAAAGCTATTGGTGGTCGTAACTTCTAAAATTAGGAATTACTTCTGAAAATTTTCACTAATCTGCTTTACCCTAAAGGCCACTGTGGGAGGCAAATCCAAAGTCCTAATGCTGGTTTTGGCATTTGCTGGATAGATTACAGAGGGAAGCCATAACCTCCTTGTTCCTACGTATATGCTTACCTGTTTTGTGCCCATAATTGCATGATCCTCTCTCTTGGTCTGTTATGCTCCCACTAGCATGACCACTGGAATGACTGGCTCTGGATTTCCTACTGTATTTCACTGAAACTATTCATGTGAGTGAAAATATTCACAAGTTCAGAGACTGACCTTAACCAACCAATACAAAATAACTTCAGTTATGGAGGCTACATCCTCCAAAATGCACAAAATATCTGCATTAAAATGCAGATTAAATTCTGTTCAAAAACCTAACATAAAACATATGCCTATATTATCACCTATATTATTATCTGTATAACTCTATAGATTAGTAATCAAAATATACAACTTGAAAATCTGAGACAATTATATAGGAAAAGCAATCCATTGTAATAAATGAGGAAAAAATACCAAGTAGGATTCTCACAATTTGTTCACCTGAAAAGCAGGTTAAGGGAAATTTTTCCACTATTTTCAGAAGGTCGTATGCAGAGCTATTAATCCTCTGACTCACAAGTCAGTAAAAGGTCAGTGGTCTTTTCATGCACACACACTAACAATTATAACAAAGTTAAAAGAAATTCCCCATTGGGGCAGGATAATAAAAACCGGAAAAGAAATGTGAGTAATGGGGAAAGAAAAAAAAAATTAAAGGAGCTAACTTTAAAATGCAACATTGTTTTTGATTATTACAACACAGGTGTTACAAGAGAAAAAAATGTTTAAAAAAAAACTGGGATAATTTTTAATGCAAACACAGGAACTTTCTTACAAATCCTCTATCCCAACTTATTTCCCCTTTGTTTGCCCTTACACTTACTATTAAACTTGCCACTAAAATAAATAATTGCTATGAAATCCTGTCTACTAAATCCCATAGTTCTTGTTCAAGCAAAAATTCCCACTGACTTAAGTGGAAATTGCATTTGAGCATGGCTTTGATCAAACTTATTTTATATTCCAGATTGCTGTAAGTGGAGCAGCAGGAAACTGTATCAAGCAGATGGAAATTTGCGTTTAAAAGCGGTCCTTCTATGATCTGCTCCTCCTAATGCACTTCACATCTGGAGGGATACCCATGCTAACCAGCATTTTGTTCATTCGAGTTAAAACACCTCTGAAGTGAGGAGTCTTCATGTATCTCCTTTGCTGCTGTATGCAGTCAAGTAGAAATGGGTATAGGTTTAGGAACATTTTGCATTACGTGTAGTTAATTTAGCCATGTTTGTTACCAAGTTTACAAATGCTAACCACCGGAGTCTTTAAAACAAGTGCCAGTGGCTTTAGGAAAATTATGTGTGGGATCTTTCTCTTTACTTTGAATTCTGACTGAAACTACAGCAATATGTCAATATTGTCAGACTGGATCCTACTTCAGCTTTCAGAACACACTGAAGCGCTCTTCTTTCTAAAGTCCCCAGGTCTAATACTGTCTTTCATTTCCTACATAGACAAGCCACATCGGTACCTTCCATGCTAGAATATGAAAAGCAGTATTATAAGAAACAGAAATAACTCTTAACAGCTTTGAACATGAAAACATGAAAAAAATGACCCCTGGATTAAAAGATGTTGACTGAGGTTAACTGATATTTTGCTTTTCACTTAAGTAGGGACCAGTTGACCTAGAAGCATTTACTCCAGTTTCAAAAAGCTGAATCTAATGGTTCTTTATCTGTACATGGAGCTTGCACAGTGCTGTTGCATTAGTTGGTGGACACCAGCGACAATCATCAAAATTGGCAGCAATCTGTTACCTATTTTGAGGTAAATGATTCCCATATTCCAAAGATGTGATTACAGTAGCACACTAAGGCAGGGAAAATTAAAAAAAAAAAAATAAAATAAAATAAAAATCATATCTTCTCAGTAAGCTATGCTACTAAATTTAAAAACTCTGTTTTGTGCCAAAGAGATATGCTGAACTATATGCACACTACTAGGAAAAAGGCTGAGACATATATAAACTATGTAAGACTTTGCCCTTTCTGAGTGACTTCCATGTATATAAAGGTCTATCTTTAGATCTTAGATGTTTCATAAATCAGAAAGAGGATGATTAATCACTGGCATTACCTTTTTCAAGAAAGATCATGAGCAGCTCCTTCCATCCTAAAACAGAGTCTGAGTAACTAAACATTGTCCTGTTCAATTCTGAAGTTATGGGAGCTCTGTGCCGCTGAAAGTGAGTTTAAGGCCATGTGGTTGTGAAAACTCTGGTGTATCCTTCTCCCACCCAAAGTGCTTTTGTTATCCCTTACAGTCTGGGCAATTTCCTGTGCACTTCATTGTACCTTGTACGCTCACACCAGTGTGTGCTGTTCCTCACTACCTACTGCTTCTACCAGCTACCATGAAATTACAGCGGTACCGTCCCTCCCAGATTCCTGTCCTACACACACCGAACCTTAATGATTGACATTATAGCTTGAAGATTTTGCTTGCAACTCCATGGGATGAAAGGCTCCATATACTTGCATAATGACATCTTATTACCATAACATTCAACTGGGAAAAGATGCACACAGAGAAAACGTTCACCTGGACACTTGATACAATCACCAAAGAACCCAAGAGGATATCCAGTTTCTAAATATTTAAAATTAGGAGGTTTACTACCATTCAGACAGCACGGCAGCTCTGTTGTCACAGTAACAAGTAGCAGCAGTACCATTGCTGAACCAAATCACATTTGCAGTCTCCCAGCATTGTATTCAACAGAATATATCTGAATGCTTTCCATTTGCTAGCACATGAAAGAAGGATGTTAAATAAGACGTAGGGACACAGGATTACGCTCTCATCTCTTATTTCATGTGAAAGCAACATACTGGGAAAATCATGAATGCACTTTTTGAAATATAATACACAGCATATTCTCTAATGTTCTGCTGCAATTCAAGACAATTCAACCTTAATCAGACTTCAGAACTCTGGTTATTCATTTGCAAATGTTAAGCATTTTAAACAAAAATAAAAAAAACCCTGTGACTATTGATATCATTAAGAACTATTCAGCACGTTGCTATGGGAAAATTTTTTTTCAGCTAACCCAATACCTCTACAGAGATTTCAGTTACTTAATGGTTCATTGGAAGTAGAAGATAAGTCTTATATTTAAGAATCTGCATGGGTGGCCTTTTTGAGATAGACAAAATATTTGTCCTCATTTAAAAATAAAACAAACAAACAAACCAACAACAAAAAACCCCACCCCAACAAACTTCCAAGTGTCTTCTAACCTGTGGGGGGGTTTGGGGGGGTGCGGAGTTGGTTGGTAGTTAAGGTCCTCTTACATTTATCAGGTACTTACAGGGAAAAGAAAAGTAGCAAGTACACTGAAGGAGGAAGAATCCCAGCCTACATAGAGTGAGGGGCTGATTCATTTCTTCTCTTTGGTTGTGTCATTTCATTTTGATTGCTTGTTAGAAACATTCATCTCAGAGGAGGAAGGTTTGCAGCTTGTGACTGGTTTTCATGCTGAGTCACTGCACCATCTAATTTGGAGATCTTAAGCGTGCTCGCTTTGTAGCCTGGTCTACAGGAAGTAATGGAACCAAGTTTGAAGATATGTTTTCTCAAACAGGTACTGAAAGTGATGCTCAAGGATGCAGAAACCCCCTAAAATGTTTTCCATGCAGTTTCAGAAAGAGCTTGGGGAATTTTCTTTAGAGAAATTTATCTTTTTAACAACCATTCCTTCTAGAATGCTCGTAAAATACCTAGCAGCAGCACACAACAGTGCTTTGAACTGCATACATGCTTCTTAAATACTGTTTAGATAAGACTTTGTCCAGCCAACTGCACAGTTTTAATGTAAATGTGGATGAACATCACTGACAGAGTACCACCTAGCCCTAACCCCGCTGTTCCTAGCCTCTGAAATCTCCCTGAATCCTGTCAGCCCAAAGTGAAAACTATATATCCCAAGGCAACAGAAGTCTCCGGAAGAGCCTCAGGTACATGTGGATTCAACAGTCCAGAAGAGAAAGCAACAGGAGCCTAGTGTGGCCACTGCGACTGGCCAGACCAGTACAGTCTAAATCCCACTTCAGTTCCCATACCTGAAGTTCCCTCTTGGCTGGAGATAAGTTTACAGGCACTTCCTAGGCTATTCACACATAGATCAATTCTTCTTAGTGGTCAAATATGAAAGGAGAAAATATCGCACTGATTACTCCCCATGTGAACTGCCTGCTTGTTTTCATCGACTATTTCAGTCCGTTCCTTTCAACGTTAATTAATCACAACAACACCAAACATGTTACAGAACACATTTAAGATGAATTGTCACATTTGGGGCCATGCAGATCTGATTATGATTATTATTATCCTGCTTATGCACTCATCTTTCTATGGTATTTCACTTCTGGTTTCTCCATACTCCAGCACCGGACTTCAGCAAGATGTAATTCATTTTCTGTCACCTTCCCCTCCCAAGTCACCTATTTGGTTTTAAAAACATCCCATATCCGTTGGTAGGAAGAATATGTACCACCGTCCAGCCACCTCAGCAATATCGAAGCTGCATCCAGTGCTGCTGTAACAACAGCAGCTCCAGTTGCAAACAAGTTTGGCATGATTTGGGCAAGGAATAGTCAACCAATTTACCATTTGCATGGATATAAAGGAGAGAAGTTTTGCACAGAGTGGTTTCATATCACATACAATTAGCCTGCGATTTCAATCCTGCCTATAATCTCAAACTCAATCTTATCTGATGCTTTCAAATAGGACTCTTGAAGAAGTGACTTGCAAAGAACTGTTGCTCAAATATCACATTCAGTGCTTGCTAAGTAGTTCAGCCCAACTATACAAGAGTTAAAAACAAAGTCCTAAAAAAAAAAAAAAAAAAAAGAAAAAAAAGAATCCAAAGTCCATTGTTAGCAGGGAGAGGCAAGCACAAACAGCAGTTAGCAAATGCTAAATAGGACATGCAAAAAGACTTCCATCACATAAACAGAGATAATTATAGGGCTACAGAAAATTCCCACAGAGTAGCATACAAATTTGAAAAGTCATATTGCTAACAAGGACAACTACTGAGAGAAGACCTTTTCTGGTGCAAGAACAGGAAGGGGGACAAGAACAGAAATGACATGTCAACTGACTTTTAAAAAGAGTGCAACAAACATGCCGTAGTATTGCGAGGATGATGCAATGGAGCTAAACAAATTCTAGTCTGTGTTTAAAACGAGGATATCATCAGAACTGGTAAAAGCAATACTCTGGCCCTGTTTTCCAAGGCCCCATGACAGTAACCATGAGGACTGACTTTTGCACGCTCTGGTATTAATCCTAACACACCTACCAGGCTTATCAGGTAGTCTTTCCTCTTGCCTCTCTCCACCCCTTTCTTCTGCTTCTTTTTTTATTATAAGATACTTTTTAACATTCCACCATTAATTGTTAGACTCACAAGAGACTTGTTAGTCTCACAAGACAGAGAAGAATTCAAAGTCAAGTGCCAGAATGCAGACAGGGCAAAGGCATAGCTGTAAAGACAGAAGATGCTATAAAGATGACTCAAAAAAAAAAAAAAAAAAAAAAAAAAAAAGGAAATGCCGTATATTTGTATGTATTTTTATTCTCTGTATAGCTGCGTAATGTTGTAACTCTTAATACAGCAACACAGAAAAGGGAAGTATGGGATGTAATTGCTCAGGCAGTTATGAGGTATGCAGGCATACGTGAGCTCTTGCACACAGACCAGAACAAACACGAGCACTTATTGTTGATTTGATAAAGAAATGCAGCATATTTTGTGGTGTGCGCCAGCCAGCTGCCACCTCACTGCTAAATTGAACGTGCCTACAGTCTCTACTGAGTGGTCTTGCTGCCCCACATAGCGTCTGAGCTGCTCATTACTGGCTTTCCCAGAGAATAAAGGAGATCACCCTGACTAGTGAACAGTAAATGATCTTGCTAATCTGTTTAAGCATTCCTAGTTCTCCCCTAATGAGAACATCTAGGTGCCCAGGATATGATTAAGGGTCACATACCAATAAGCTGTTTGAGCTTCTGCCTTCTCTCCCTTGACTCTAGGAACCCTAGCTTGATTATGAGTGGCACTTTCCAATTCATATGAAGAACTCACAATTTTGGAAGAATGCCCACAATGCTGATTATGACACTTGCATGGGCAATTTCATAGATCTCTCTTTGCAACTCCACTCCCTCACCATGGAATCTTCCTTGGAAAAAAAGGCCTTAGGAAAATAGGATCACTCGTGCAGCTGGTATAAAGTGGTGGCATTAAATTCCAGCTGACCTACAAAGACTTATACCAACTGTTTAATGCCAATATTAAGCATGGAATATTGCTAGCTGTCTATTCTTTTTGGAAAACTTAGGCATAACCAAATATAAGCAAGTAACGGCAAGGTCCCAGAAAAACAGCCAACCTTGTACCTACAGGGCTGTGCTGCTGAGGAGGCTCCTAGGCCAATTCAGGGGTGGTCTGATAGCTCCAACTGTGTTTGTACTCTGAAAACCATGGTTTGTTCTCACAGGCAGTGTTGGACTGAAACTCAGAACCGTGTGTCTGCCCTTGCTGAGAGAAAGTAGGAGGGAGAATCCCGAAGGGAACGTTTGCAAGCAAAGCCCCTGCATTTCCCAGTGCTGTACAAGCACGTGCCTTCTCCAGCTTCTGGCATCACACCATTTCAATTTCCTGCTGCACTCGGGCAAGAATATTTCTGTCGATCGTTTTTCAATGAGCAGTCTCGTTAGCATTACTGCTTAAGGTATATGAAACTGCAAAGAAGAAAAGGCAGGTGGGTCAATATGGAAGGCAGCAAGATTAAAGTATTTCTGTTTAAAGTTGACCTTCTTTAAGGAGAAGACTAGACCAGATGACCAACCCAAATTTTCTGTGATTCTATGAACTGTGTTTTTGAACCAATTTCTCTCAAGTTTGCTCTCAACCATTCAGGTTTGTTGGAGGAAAAAGGAAGGAAATGGTATTAAACAGCAGAGCGATCCTATAAATATGTTTGTCTTAGTCTCTTCTACTAAGAGAACATTTTGATTCATTAGCTAAGCCCCACTCTTTTTGCTTCATTGGAATAAAGAGTTTAGGATAAATTAAAAGTATTTCTCTATGGACCAGGATGTAGTTAGTAACCTACATTCTAAAAGTAATCTCCAAAACCCTTTCATGCTGTCTCAAAAATTGTGCCAACCCTTTTCACAGCCAGAATACAAAAGACTATGTGAGGTCTCTGGCAACTAAGAGTAAAATACACGTACAATTAAGTATGTTTTACCTATATAAGAAAATATAAGAGAGGAAGAACTGAAAACCCCTGTAGTGGGACAAATTTAATTAATGAAAAATAGTCTAAAGGCCCCAGAAGACTGATGTCATTTGGCCACCAGATCAACATCTATCTCCTTCTGCAGCAAGCCCCTAGGACAATTAGCTGCTTTGTCCTTTGTAGATCACCTTTAATTTTTATTTTTTTTTTTTCAGGTATTCGTAATCATTTTAAACAAGACATAAAAGTTGTGAGATTTTTTTTGGTTTAGCTAGTTTCTGGACAGAGTCCAGAAACTTGTCTCTCTCCCTCTAAAGTATGAGTCTCATCAGATAGCACAGTAAAAATAAATCATGATTTGCATTTCTCAATAGCCTTCAAATAACTACATGGAGTAAAGCCAAACCCAGCCTCTTCATTGAAACAAACAGCTTGCGTTTTCACATACCAAGATCGGTTCTCCTTCATGTAAAGAATAATTTCTGCCTCCCCATTTCCACATGACCCACTGTGCGACTTTTTCTCCCTGGTAGCTCACGTAGTAAGTGCTTTAAGTCAGCACGTTCAACCACAACAGCAAACTTTGATAGGATTTCCTTCAACTACTGAAACGTTTAGGCACGTATTCAGCCCATGACTCAGGGTGCTTATCTGTCAAGCGAAACTCCCTCTGGGATGTGAAGCACCATCATCTCAATCACTTCTCCTTTTCCTCTGAAAAAACAAACAAACATTCAGCACGCTTCTGAGTCTAGGTCCTTCCTTCTTTCCCATCCCTCACCCATCCCTGGCCAGAGGCAAGCTCTGGAAAACACGAAGAACAGAGGCACAATTGTTCTCGGCTTCTATCCTGTGCTCATTATATTGGCGAAGTTGGAAACCATTTGCTTTTGCCATTGTACTTTTAAACTCTAGTTCCAGAATGTCATCAAAATCACAGCACAGCACCATTTTTCAATAGGTTCCTGCCTCCCATTCTGACATGTTTTCATTCACCAAACTTATTGCCATGTTCTCGTATTAATCTGGCAGATTATTAGACATTCAGGAAAGGGAAAGTTCCTGTCTCTCCCCCCCCCCCCCCCCTTTTTTTTTTTTCTGGTGTCCTTTTTTTTTTTTTTTTTTTTTTTTTTTAATGTAGAGGAGTCTCTCCATACTAGTGTGAAGCAGAGAGAAAGGAAACAGTTGCTAGAGACACTTAAAAAGAGCTGCCCATGGTTAAGCTACAGAATTTAACAAGGAAAAGAAACAAAGCAGGGGTGGATTTGCGTCTGAAGAACGACATATGCTCCTTTACTTTTGTTTCTCTTTTCTGACAAACAACGCAGATAAAGGACACCCATATTTGTTCATGAGGTAAGTAAACATAAGACAGAGAAGTCACGTACAAACAAATGTTAAATTGTGGTACCTATTCTTGGATAATTAAAACAACATTCCAGTGTAACTATTTCCATGCAGGCAGCAGAACAAAACAAGAGTGGTGCAGGGCATGTAAATTCGCAGTCAGTTTTACTGGGTTAGATGTTTTGATGAAAACCTTAATGCTTCAGCTGAAATAGTTACTCTGGTACCAAGGTGTGCAGTCTATAACTTCAGTAAGAGATTTGGAAGGATCAGGAATCCTGAACCAGTGTAGTTCTGTGGCTGTACTGTCTTCAACAACCTCTTCCACTCATTTTCTTTCCTTTGTAAAAAGCTACACACCAAATGTAATTCCACAGGAATTCCAGATTTTGCAGCCATGGCGTATTTGTCAAAATGCAGAATAAAGACTTCCTTGTAAAGAGTTAGCTTCGCTAGTCAACAGAGTAGCTTGGCTATTTTTTCTAAGACTGCTGGCCAAAGAAAAGAAAGAAATGAAAGAAGCTGTCAGGAAGAAAGCCTGGGCAGGTAGCAGGGACAGGCAGGGGCAGAGACAGAGATGAAGAGAGATGTACTGTGGATAAGGAAGTAGAGAAGCTTGAAGTCCAGAGGAAGACGAGGATCAACCTCGTGAAAGCAGTAAGAAAGGAAGTCTCTATACGTGCCTAGAATTGCACCTGCAAATCTATGCAATGCAAACCCACAGGAAGTGACTCAGTGGTCAGAACCTGACACACAAAAGGAAGCATCCTATATTCCAGGAAAAGGTATCTGGCTTATGCATGGATCTAATGCTTTTGTTCAGGTCTTGAACCACAATTGCATTTAGTTGTGTTTCTCATATGCAGCAGTGGCCCAGTTCTAACTTACTATTTTTAACTCAAGCCCATCAAAGTAGAAGAGCAGGTTTTGAGGAGGACTGTAGTACTTTATCTACATTGATATGAAAGAAGGACTGGAGTCAGTGCTCTAAGCACCTAACCTAGCCCAGTTTCTCTGTGTGTCTTCATCCATGACATGGCAGTAAATAAAAATGAAGAAAAACTCACCAGATGATGTTCCAGGCCAGACATGAAGTGGCAAGACTATACTGCTCACACTGAAAGTAGTTTGTGTCGTATCTTTTTTAATCCTGATTGATGCAACAACATCACAGTAAAGTGATATACCAGATCTACGCATCCCAAGGACAAAGAAGCAGTTGGGCATCGTGGCTAAAGAATCACACTAACTCACACAGCAAAACAAAGGGATTTCAGTGCCTAATTCTCTTTGGTTCCTCTATCTACAATGGCTTTAAAGGAGAAGAGATAGCATGAATTAGCTGAAGTAGCTCCTGGTTATCGAAGTAACTGCAAAGTTGTACAGGCTGCCTTCATCATTTGCAGACAGGATATACATAACTGGAATTTTCCTCCAGCCAACTGCTCCACTGCTACCTTAGAACCCTGAATGCACAACCTGGAAGTTCTTGTCCTGGGCTCTGGCTGGACCAACGTCCCATGGACCCAAGGCATGGGAGGAGCAGCAGTTAGCAGAAGGCCACCTTGATGCTACCATACAAGCTTGTTCCAAGTGCCACTTGGCAGAGCCATAGCATGTGACCCTTAAGGTTTTGTAGTAAAAGCCAAAAAGTTTCCAGCTCCCCTTTGACTGATATGGCAGAAGCTTAAGATCAAAACATACCAATCATGTCTTATCCAATTACATTTTCTCTCTGGAAAGAGTAAATACAGCCTCTGTGAAGCCTACCATACTGTACACAGACAATTAGAGGCTCCTGTAAAGGCTCACTGAACTGTATTTTGAGCTGGTGTTAGCCCTGAGGATGATAACTAGTCACTGTTCTTGTGAGACGTGCAAAATGTCAGGGGAATATAAAGAAGTGTTGTGTTCAGGAAGCGTGTGATGTGACTAATAGAGGATGACAAGGGGTGTGGTTATCATGAGATATTCACCTCCCTTCAGTGCCTTCGTGAGACGTGAGAAAATAAGTATCTCCCTCCTCTCCCTGTCTCTCAGGGGCATGTTTATCCACTTAGAACTAACCCCCTAAAAGTTATCATACTGCTCTTATTAAAAGAGCTTTTGGGGCAGTTGCTCAGGAAGGAAGTTTATTACAGAGATTCTGAATTGCTGTTCCAGCCAAGTAACGCTTGACACAGAACTCTGTTGACTTCACAGCAAACAATTTATGAAAAACCTAAATAAGTTCTTAACCAGAACAATGTATTTCAAGCAAGCCTAAAATTCTTTTGGTGTTTGAATACAAGGTTCACAAGTAGGATGGGCTACTCCCATCTCTGATTCTCTCAGGGGACCACCTAGGTCCCTATCTCTCAGCCTTGATGTGAAATCTCAAGCAGGTAGGAAGAAGTGCATATCCAAGAAGCCAACTGACATCTGCAAGTAAAATTCTTTTTCTGGATGCACGGGCAAGAGGAAAGGAGCATACTGCTCTGAAGAAAACAGATGAAAGAAAGAATGGAGAAACAGGGAGAAAAGTACTGGAGGGGTGTTAGAGCAAGGGCATGAAAGGTAAGTATTGGCCAGAACAGGAAATTTAATCAAAAGATGGAGCAGTAGTAAAGGTGAGGGCAAGAGAGAGAGAAAGTAGAATGAGATGGACTTTGGGGATGGAAGAAAGGGAGCCCAGAGCCTGGAAGAGGAAGTTGTACTGTGAGAGAATTGAGGACTAACTTCAGTAAGAAAGAGAAAACCAACGAAAAGAAATTAATGGAAATTAACAAACTAGGTCTGACAAAAAAAAAAAAGGGGGGAGGGGAGAGGGAAAGTAATGGGAAAAAAGATATAAACAGTTGGAAGAAAAAAAGAATGAGAAGTAGATAAAGC
>JMFS01052136.1:0-15467 GCA_000699545.1 Podiceps cristatus | reverse complement strand
TCTCCAGTCCCCAGGGACCTCTCCTGACAGAGGAGATACTACCAGTTAACACTACTTTCCCAGTAAACTTTTCCTGCTGGGACTGGCTTACATTTTTACCCGAGTGACAGCAAAAGATGCTACTTCTGATACAGGAGTAGTCTAGCATGGAGTAATCTATATGTGGCATACAAACTGCTAGTACTCAGAGTAACCCTCCAATCTCCCGCCTATTAGAATGTGAAGAAGAAGGTATTAGCAATGCAAATACTGTTTTTTATGTGTTAGTATTTCTGAAAGCCAAGAGTGGCCTGTAAGTATTGCTATGATCTGTAAGATGAAGCTGAAACAATGGTTTCATTAGAATGTGAAGAAGAAGGTATTAGCAATGCAAATACTGTTTTTTATGTGTTAGTATTTCTGAAAGCCGAGAGTGGCCTGTAAGTATTGCTATGATCTGAAAGATGAAGCAGAAATAATGGTTTCAAAAGAGGGAACAGTTTAATTTATTTTTTTTTTTTAGTGTATCCTCTAGCCTAGGGGACATTTCTTAACACCTAGTGAATCATGAGGTAAAATCCAGTGCAATAGAGTGATTGTAGTCTATTTGTTAATGTTACAAATGTGTATTAATGACACTGAGACCTTGTAGTTTGACTGTAACCACTTGAATTATCCTATTTTTTCCCATCCTCAGCTTTATGAGTCCACTCTGCATGCATTTGCCTTTTCCTATTCTATGCTGGGAGAAGAGATCCAGCTGCATTTTATCATTCCAAAGTCAAAGGAGCATCATTTTGTCTTTAGCCAACCCGGAAGACAATTGGAAAGCATGAGGCTACCACTAGTCACAGATAAGGTAGATGGATAATTGTATTTATGGCCATATTGGGAAAGGGACACCACCAATTTTGAAATTTGTTGAATTTGGATTCTTTACACTTCTGGTCCTGCTGTCAAGAGATAATGAAGATGTCCTGATACCAAGATTGTATTTTCTCTCAGAAAGGGAGACATGAACCAAAACTGTCAAACTACAAATAAGCTGTTTCTTTTGCTCATTATCAAGGTTAATCCCTTGGTATAAACTCTCTTATCTGGGGCAAATGGTCTTTGGTTATGGGTTTCAGATATTAAACTGAGAATGGCTTCAGCAATGAGCCTCAGAGATGTGGTTTTGTTTATAATACATTTTACTAAGAGGAAGCAATTTTTTACTGTAGAGGAAGGCAGTGGATTATCCTGGTTTATTCTGCATAAATGGTCAGTTGCTTTCATATAAAAATAAGGCTTTCAATGAATCTGTGTCATGGCTTCAAGACTGTCCAAAGAATCGCATGCCATGCTTGTAGAAAACACTTTATAAAGGTCATCCATCTGACAGGCTATGCAATCTCTGATGTTGGCCTTTATTTACAGTGACTCCTAATATTCATGTCTAAGATGAAGCTGTGCCTTGCTCAGGTCACGCTACTTGGATTATTGAAGCAATTTGTGGAACGGTACTAAGCAGCAGCATTTCTATCCTGGAGAAGATTAGCTTCTTCCAGTAAAAAAATAATACCACTCTCCAGTTTGAGCTTTTAGATCCAGTTCAACTTTGAAATGGGAGAATCCAGGCAGCAGCACCGCAGCAGTTGTGCAATGTGAGGATAAAACCTCCTGCTGTTCCTCACCCAGTAAATATGTGCTTGGCTACACAGTCAGAACTGTGCACTGGGTCCTTGTGGATTATTTTCTTTCTTCAGCCACTGACTTGCTTTAAGGCTTTGCCAAAACCATTTGTTCTTCCTTTGCTTCTTTTTCTATTCACTTGCTCCAAAATGGTGCCTGCAATCTTACTGCAAGCTTGAAAAGTGCTGTGGGATATAAACCTAGATTATTAAAAGATCATAAAATATTTCTCTTGATCCACTTTAAATTCCCGTTTGTGAACTCTACTGGCATAAAATTCACCATTTTGTGCTTTGGCAGTTTTAGATGTGGGGTGCTTAATTGTGAGGGCTTTGGACAGTCTCTGTAAAGGGGCACATTTTCATTCTGGATCCTTAATGGCCTTAGTAGGAACCAGGCTAAAAGCAGTTGCCCAGACTGGAACAGTCCTGGATGTCTGTAAAAACAGGGCTCTCAGAAGCTGTACTATCAAACTTGGAAGCACCTAGTGAGTTTCAGTGCATTCAAGATTAGGTGATAGACAGTTCGAAGGGTTGTATTGCAGTTTTGGAGTAAGGTGTTTCTTACCATCTTATGTCATATGGACCTAAATCGTTTTCCAGATCTAGCCTCAAGGTCCTTGTACACTTGGCAAGCCAAGCTTAGCAGTCCTATCCAGTCCGTCACACTCTCACCAGCTGAATAACCTAAGTGACAGAGTTTTCTTTTTCCCAACTTATATAAAAGTTGCTTATTTTCCTATTAAGCTAATTTGAAATGTAGCAGTTGGTCCAGTGTCAGTGAATCTCATTTATTCTCCTGAAGGATCTGGTTCTCTTTGTTTAAACATCCTCCAGCTTAATACAGAAACTCACAATTCTTTTTATATACAGAGTGAAGATTACATCAAAAGCCCCACTTTTACGCCCACCACTGGTCGTCATGAACATGGACTTTTCAATTTATATCATGCAATGGATGGAGCCAGTCATTTACATGTTTTAGTTGTGAAGGAATATGAAATGGCCATATATAAGAAGTATTGGCCCAACCACATCATGCTTGTTCTTCCAAGCATTTTCAACAGTGCAGGAGTGGGTAAGTATAACAAAAAGTGCTAACAAAGGCGGACATCTGGCTTGGGCCCTTGAGGTGTTGTTACTCAGCAGTGAAATGCAGACACACACCTTCGTAGCTAGCATATCTGATCTGGTGATCTGGATTCTCTTTGAAGACAATGTGTCACAGTCGAAGATGCAATTCATTTAATCCAGGTCACCTAAAACAAGCTATATGAATTGCACCCTAGAAATAGTCTTCTCTATTGATTTTAAAGGGAGCTGAGGGTTTTAAGTCAGATGGAGTTACCTACTCTGTTTCCTCAGGAAAATAAGTTCTGTACTATTTGCATAGGCAGTGATGCACTGATTAGGTACATCTCTTAGGTAGCTTCTACTAATATAATATCTGTGAAATATTCAGCACCTTTCTTTTACTGCTGGAACAACTTACAGACAGCAGTAGTAACAAATATTCAAAGTAGATCATCAGGGGAAATTGTTCCCGAGTTAATTCAGCTGGTCAATCAACATCTCTAGATATTTGCACTAAGACATGCTAGTGGAGCCAAGTATCTGTCAGGTTAAAAGAATCAGTGGCTAAATCTTTAAGACACTAACAAATCTTTACCACAGAAGTCAGACTTCATTTTGTGCGCTTCCCAGTGGGGTCCTAGAAGTCACTTGCTTGGCAAGTGACAAAGTAAGTTGGCTCCGCGCTGTGTTAGGGTGTTAAAATCTTCATTTTGTGTGATTCATACCCTGGTCTGCAGAAATGCAGACTTAAAAGGCTTCTGAGTTAAAAGCAAACAATTTCTGCCCCTACTATTAATCAGATGGTTTGTGTCCTTGGTTTCAGGTGCTGCACACTTCCTGATAAAAGAGTTGTCTTATCATAATTTGGAGCTTGAACGAAATCGGCAGGAGGAGCTGGGGATAAAACCCCAGGATATTTGGCCTTTCATTGTCATTTCAGATGACTCCTGTGTTATGTGGAATGCAGTAGAAGTTGATTGTTCAGAAGACAGGAAAAGGTAGAGATTAATATATGCTTTTTCAGCTGATCTCTTTTAACTTCTCACTGCATGTCAGTTCTGAAATTACATTTGATATACTACAACTTTTACCCTATGCAGGCAGAAAATGTTTGCCTAATGAGAGAAGTATTTTCCCTAGATATCTGCTTTTGTATAGCATGTAGTTTAATGCCTGTTTTTCATTCCCACTTCCTGAGGATTTAAGCCCCTTGCAGCCTTTGCTGTATGGCTTCACTCCGGTTCAAAGTAGAGTTACTTGGGCTGCAGATTTCAGACTGTAAAGAATCCCTGTTACACTGGGCAAGCATGGGCATTCACATTTACATTTTTTCACAGGAATTTTCTAAGGAAGCTAAAAGACAATTCTGTGCAAATTGTGAGACTAGTTTCCTCTGGCTCTTTTGTCAGTCCCAGTCTGTACGGCTCTTTTATTAGCTTCCCAAATCCCCAAACAAGTATTTTTGTTTTCATTACTTTATGACATTTTTTGTACTAGATATGTTTATCTATACCCAGAACAGTGCTATACAGGATTTACAGCAAACCTTCAAAGAGAATTAAACTCAGTCAAAACTGAGATTTATGGATTCTGGGGGTGGGCTAGGAGGATCTTATATTTTGCACTTAAGTTATGGCACAAAGTCAGCAACCCTCCCAGAGTCATTTGGAACATTATCTGGGTAACTTTAAGAGTTTACATACCTGAGTGAATATTTTCAAAGATCCAGACTAAGTTTCAGATCTGTCATACCAGTCCCCACCACATAAGCAACAGTTAATTTTAAGTTTTGATTAGAGAGACAAAAAGTTGCAGTAAAGTAAGACAACACTGAACTTATCTACCTGATACTCACAACTGCTTTTGACTGTTAAGGATTCTGAATATTCTCTATTTACAATGAACATACTTTTGTATTTATTGTAGTGACTATACATGGACTGAAAGGAATGTTTCCTTGAAGCAAATTCTGCAGCATATTGAAGCAACTCCCAATGTCACTCACTATGCCTTAATTGGGATGAGGAAATGGTCCAGTAAAACAAACAGTGCTGAGATCAAGGAACCATTCTCCTGCTGCCATGTGCATGACTTCATTATGCTGAATGTCGATCTGACACAGAATGTACAGTACAATCAGAACAGGTAAGTGAATCAGTAGCATCTTTAAATAGGATAATGAACCAAATAAAGGAAGTTTTACAAAAACGCTTGTCTTTTTGGGGAGATTGTTAATGGGATGCAGAGAGATTTTGTCTTCTTACTGATGGTTCAGGTCCTCCCCAAATTGCCAGCAGTTGGAAAAAGGTGTTGATTTCCACAGTTCCAAATAAAACAGCCATATTTGAATTGCAGGGAAATTGAAACTCAGCAGCGTGCCCTGCAGTGCTGGTTTCACGGTTGTCTAGGCCAAATGGCCTTTTGGTAAACACTGTACTTCCCCTCCTGCCCGCTTACCTGCACTCCCTTCCAAAGGAAACAGAGGTGTATGGGTGAATGGTGCATAACGAGCTCTTGCTCTGCCATGGAAGTGAGGTGTAGCTGGGCTTTTTACCCTGAGTAGCCCAACACTGGAACGTACTGCCTGTGTGCTTATTGGGACAATCAGAAGAAAGGAATAAATAAACCTTGTTAACATTGGTGGTTGTTTCTCACATTCAGCTGTCTCAGAAATCCCACTTCTTCATTTATGGTGCCACATAGGATGTATCAGATTATGATACTGCCGTACACAGTATCACCACAGTTACAAGAACTGTATTCACTAGGTACATTATCTCACAGAATTTCACTGATCTATGTGAAATAAACAGTGGGTTTGGCCCCAGTTCTAAGGGACAAGCATTTATTACAATAGAATGAAGTAGATATCCCTAGAGGTGGGATTCACTTGTCTAAAGCCGGCCTTTAGGCACCTTAGAACATGCAAGATGCCCATATGGGGCTGACAGGTATGACATGAAATCTACCTGTGTTTTTCTGTAAGCTAGGTGAGATACCCCAGGTAATCTGAAATGGCTCTACACACCTAGACATAGATAACTGAACATCACTGCTTCTCAGAACTCTCCTATCTCAGGAGGATGTATTTTGAAGTCCAAGTTTACTTATAACTCCAGGGAAGCAATTCTGCTTTCATTATTTTGTGGATAAACAGAAGACCTAAATTTCTATTGCCACCAGCCTGATACTTTAAAAGAGCATTTTAAACTTGTCTCCATGCATCTCCCAGTACAGAACTGTCTTCCCAGGCTGTCTAAATTTATTACCTTAGGAAGCATTATGAAGGGCTAATGAAGAGAATGACAATAAAGCAAAATGATAGGAGTACAAGCAGCAAAGTTAAAATGTCAGGAATTCCAGACCACACCACCCGTTTCCCACCTGTGGCTTTAAACCCTGCGTTGCTCACCATAATCCTCTGCCTGGGGGCTGTTGAACCTGAAGCATTGTATGGCATTCCAAGCCTGGGCTGCAAGGAAAATGGTACGTTTTAAAATGCAGAGACACTGACAGTCAGGGGTACCAAATATCCACATAAATATTACTAAGATCAAAGACAAGATTTTTAAAACCTGTAATTATGTGCCATGTTTCTCACTGATGTTCACTGTTGTAGTAATTGCCCATCTCTCTTAAATCCAAGCCCTGGATGTCAATCCAATGGTTCTGCACATCATCTTGGTTGCTGTCACATTCAAAGTGAAGTACTGAGTCTGAATTTTCTGAAGGCCAGAGTATTTAAATTTAGTCGGCTTTAGAAGTTTACCTTTTATTCTGCTGTTCCATGTTATTTTTAAAATGGATCAAATTTATCTCAGGGATGTATGGCCTTATTCTGCTTAATTTATTCCTATGTCTCAGCAGTTCTGTTGTATTAAGAAAAGACTCCTTGTCTTCAAATAGTTATGCATCTAATGTAAAATGACATTATTTCTGTAGAGGAGCATTGAAAAATTTACTGGATAGTCATATTCTAAGGGAAAAATGAGTAGTCAGAGACCTCTGTGCATTTGACAAATCAAATGTAGGGCTTCATCCATTTCCATGGAAGTCAAGGGAATTAATTTCCTTGACCTTACTTGGAGTAGTAACGTATGTAGCTATTTCCTATGACTGCATTATTATAGTGAAACACAAAGAAAATACTTTAACACCTAGCTATTTTCCCTGGCAATTTGCTACCTTTCTTCTTCCACTTTCCTGTGTTTCTGGTCCTTTCCCTCCCTAAGTGGTTCCCTCCCTCATTCTGATTTCTTGAACTTATTCTAGCCTAGTTTATTATTACAAAGCTGAAGCTGACTGATAGGCGCTGGTGGAGGGTCAGTATGTTTGACACCTGTCCTTTCTATGGTGCTGATGAAAGACCCCGGGTGCTTGTATTCGTTAGTGTGTGATGAGTACTATTCCTCTGAACTGTTATGATTTTCTGCCTTTCAGATTTACGTGTGATGATGTTGACTTCAACTTGCGCGTCCACAGTGCTGGCCTTCTCATCTGTCGGTTCAATCACTTCAGTGTCATGAAAAAGCAAATTGCAGTAGGAGGACAGAGATCCTTCCACATTAAGTCTAAGGTGGGAACCGAGACCTCTGTTTCATTGTTGTTGAAATTCTGTTTTCCTTTTTGTACCCTGTAACCAGGATAGCTGAGGTATTTTGGTGCATTACCAGTTGCCAGTAATGGGGTATGTCTGCCGTGGGTGTTTTTTGGTTGGTTTGGGGGTTTTTTTAATTTCTTTCTGAAATCCACAATAAACACACCTTTCCTTAATCATTTTCATTTTTAAAACACCTAAAGTGTCCCTTTAAGATCCAGGTAACAATTTACTATGGGGTTTTTATCTGTAGCTATTGAATTGCTCATCTTCACATGACTTCATATGTAGGAGGACTTTGGGTTCAAAGAAGAAACTCCAAAAACTCTATAAATACAAATACAGTTCCCTGAAACTTTGAAACTTTTTTTGGTAGCAGATATTTTTGGCTGAATGACGTGGCTGCTTATATAAATCTAGATTTGTAGGATAGAGATATATTTTATACAAACCAAAATTCAGATAAGTACAGTGTGATTGATCAGGATTGATCTGTACCAGAAATATTTTTTCCTCATAGGTATCTGACACTCCAGTTTCAATCTCCCCTGCTCAGTACATTTGTGCTCCTGACAGCAAGCATACCTTCTTGGCAGCACCTGCTCAGCTGCTCCTTGAAAAATACCTCCAGTATCACAGCCATCGCTTCTTCCCTCTCTCACTGAAGAATTATAGCCATCCAGTGCTATCTGTGGACTGTTACCTTAACTTAGGACCACAGGTACTGAACAAAATAATATTCAAGCAGCTCTAGAAATGTATAGGCTATGTTTTGGACGAGTTCATTGATGCATTCCTTAAAAATAGTTAAACAATCTTTGAAGAATCAGGTATTAGATCCCTATAATGTTAAAATCAAATTATTAGTCCCATAGAGATATTATTAAAGGCTACAAATAAAGTACATGGAGAACAATATCAGAGTTGTCCTAAATGCTAATACAGTCTGTGAATTATATCAGATTCTGAATTAACACAGAGCACATTTCTCTTTAAGAACTGTTTTCTCAGTCTGCTATAATGTGGCCCTTCCTACAGCAAATTTCTTCCACACAAGCGTTTTACAAATACCAGCTAGCCCTTCAAAAGCACTTCAAAATTGAAACGTTTTAGTTCACTTTTGACCGATAGCTGAGGCAGAGAAGCAAATGCCAGGAAAACTGTCAGAATGGGAGAAGCTGACATTTGTTCTCAGGAGCTGTTGGTTCTCTCTGATGGGTTTGGATCTGAAGTTAAGGTCATACTTAAACTCAGCTGCAGGTTGGATAGAAGTACGATACTAAGGTGGTGGTGTTCAGGAGAGAGAAACTGTTTTTACCTTTTCACCTGACTTGAATACAAAATTAAATTCAGTCATGCCGGATTTACTAAACTTCTTTACCAAAACAACTGTGTAATGATCTTCCCATATATGCTGCTCCCAGGACATTTGGAACTCTATTTTTTCATTTCCTTTTTGGCTGAGCTCTTACAGATCTACATTTCCACCATGCTTGGAAAAAACCCCTCTGTTTTACTGTTACTGTCTTCATCCATTGCATCCTTTCAGCTCTAACCCATTCAGCACATGAAATGAGTTCAATTCAGTTCTGGAATTGCTACCTGAGCTGGAATGTGATACAATAGGATTGAAGGAATCCGGATAAATATAGACATCTTGGGCCAGAGTCTCAGTTGCTGTGGGTCAGCCTTCCTCCTCTGAACGATGCTGATTTATGCTAGATGAAGGTCTGCCCCAACTAAGTAGTACAATGGCACTTTGGAAACAAAGCTTTGTGTGTAAGATTCCTTAATTTAAATTTATAAATCCTGAAACAATGCTACAAATATTCCTGGTTCTTAGTGGATTTGGGGAGTAGCCATAAAAACAAACTAGACAAGAGGAACCCTTATGCCTTTATGCATATGCACAACTCTGCTGACTTGAGTAATCTTAATTGTAATGTAAATGAAATTAGGCATTTCTAAAGGGTTCTCTTTATGTCCAGCTGCGCAGTTACTGTATTTACTCATGTGTAGATAAACTGCTGGGCAGGTCACAGCATTATGGTTGTGGGGAGGTATTGTTACTACACCTTTCAAACCCTAACATATCTATACTAACAATGACAATAATCATAACAGTAATGAAGAGTAGAGACTAATAAATAGTTATGAATAGTGCTTTCATGTAGCTTTTTAATAAGTGGAGGGATTTTTAGAAAGGAGCTATATATATCACAATATTTGGAGTTGGAAAGCGGGTCTGAATTTGAATCACATGCAAATACTGAAAGCTTGATATGACACCTTAGCTTTATACAGAAGGCTGAAAAATGTTACTTATTTTTTCTCCCTCTCCCAATCAGATTGCAGTTTGCTACGTGAGTTCTCGGCCTCACTCTCTGAATATCAGTTCCTCTGGTTTGACATTCAGTGGTCTCCTGCTATACCTCTGTGACTCCTTTGTTGTAGCTAGCTTTTTGAAGAAGTTTCATTTTCTTAAAGGTGAGATGCAATAATTTTATAACAGAGAATTATATGACCTGGTCTCTGGGAACCTGGGAAAAATGTATTTTATATGAAAATATATGTGCACATATATATACATATATATACACACATATAAATGCATGTATTCATATTTGTCTTTATACAACTCTCTCACATTTGATGCTTGATCATGCTGGCTCTGTACTGTAGTAAACTGGTATATAACAGTGCTGAAAGTTCTGTTCTAAGTGGGGAGGAATGTTGGATCTATATCACTATGTCTAGTGCATATGCATAACTCCTTATGTTTGAAAACTGAGTATTTAATATTGTGTATTATTATTGTGTATAGATTGATTTATCTATGAAGCATTTACCTATTGTGTTCTGGCAGGTTTTCTAATTTTTGACAGAAAATGGGTGATGGACAAGACTCCATTAAAATCTATTTACTCTTCTTGGAAATAGGAGCTGGCTCATTTAAAATTTATTCCTAATAACCAGTTTCTCCATGTAGTCCTTACGATAGTGGATAGCAGAGACAAATAACTTCCATTTGTATTGCTGGCAGTCACACTGCAAACTTACCTCGGATTGTTCTGCTACTGTCTTAGGCATTTGGTGCTCTGGGGATTTGTTTCACAGCTGTAACTGTCACTGTGTCAAGCGCCTTCTTGAAAGTGGGAGAGTTGTTAGGAACTGCTGTGTTCTTTGTCGTAGTTAACAGTTTCATGTAGGTATGTGTAGCGAAGTGCAAATTGAGGTATACAGTGCCATAACCTGCACATGCCTCGGAAGCCATTTGAGCACCAGTGTCTATGCTCATTCTGGAGCGGTGTCCGCGTTTTAATCAGCCTGTAGTTTCTCTACCAAGGCTATCAGAGTAACTGCAAATGAAAGCAGTGCTTTTGTACTGCATTTTTTGAATGACCAGAGGCTATCAATCGGTTTCATTTTGCATAAAACAGACAATTCTTAAAGTGTGTAGCACGAAGTGTATTTGATTCAGGATTTCTCCATCTCCCTTGGCAGTCTACTTCACCTTCTAACCATCCACATGTGCATTAAACAGTGCATGACCGTCTGTCTTGTTTCATTTTATTATATTCTCAGATTTTTTTGTCTTGGGAATTTCCTCCTACCTCATCATCTCT
Source organism: Podiceps cristatus (assembly GCA_000699545.1). Classification (NCBI taxonomy): domain Eukaryota; kingdom Metazoa; phylum Chordata; class Aves; order Podicipediformes; family Podicipedidae; genus Podiceps; species Podiceps cristatus. The sequence continues at coordinate 4,518 of JMFS01052136.1, read as the reverse complement.
CATTCAGAGTATTGAATGCTGGCAAGGTAATTGTTTCCTCTTAGTTGAGCACTTTTCTCAGAAGCCAGGAAATCATGCATGCAAGTTAAAATGGTATCAGCGTGCCAGTCAAGACAGTTGCTATTGTATACTAAAATCTGTATTTCTTACTTTGGCATTCTGGATGCGCCTATGCCCATAGCCGCACGGACCAGATTCTTCTTTGCCAGCACATTACCAATCCGAAAACTGCTGAAGTCTGTGATTAGTTTTAAGGACATGTTTAGACCATTTGTGGTCAGCAAAGCACAAGGAGCTTAGTCAGCCAGCATGGTGGTTGGCTTGTGCTGGCCGTGTTTTGCTGCCTGAGGGTTTTCACTCGACAACATAATGATCAGTAGGGTTCAGTAATGGATGCAGACATTTATCTTGTTTTCTGCCAGGACCCATCACCACCTCCTTACACCTGACAGATTTACCCTTCCTTACTCCAAAGAGCAGGGAATGTATTGTTGATCCTGTTTACCAGGTGAATGCTAGATACCTCGTTACCCAAGAAGACACTGATAAATAGGGACCCAAACATCACTCTCCTCAGTCCTACACATGTCTTAATTTTCTCCCAAGCCCATTTGTAACTCCTGTTGTGAAAGTGGTGGAGTTCTACATGCTAAGGGCTGGTGGGAGCTGGGTGACGTGAGAACAAAGGGGATACTCACATGGGCTTCTTTTTCACTGTTTGCTTAGGTGCCACGCTGTGTGTGATCTGTCAGGATCGCAATTCTCTTCGCCAGACTGTGGTCCGGTTAGAGCTGGAAGACGAATGGCAGTTCCGACTGCGGGATGAATTCCAGACTGCCAATGCAAAAGAGGACAGACCACTTTTCTTCCTGACTGGACGACATATTTAATTGAAAGGAGACACATTTCTTAAATGAAACAAACTAATTGCCACCGTCTCATGAAAATGCTTTTGAGAGGCTTTGCTTTCTCAACAGCAACAGGACTTCTTTCCATTGTTTATCAGAATGTTCTCTCATCAGACAATTTATTTCCAAACACTGAAGTGACTTTTCTAATTTAATTGTCTGATGGAAGTCGTTCCTAATTCCTGGGGGAGACACAGAAACTTACTGCTCCACATGGTGGGAATCATTTTGGATCAGAAGGGAGGTCAATGAGTGCTCTTGTTCTGTGATAAAAAGGACCACATGCAAGTTCGTAAGCAAGGGTTTTAGAAAACTTTTTGTACATTCCAGAAATAGGAAATGTAGATTTAGGACCAGATTTTGTTTTACAAGTCTTATTTATCTAACAGTTGGCACACAGCAACAGGAATTGTTACAGTTTTGTAGTATCTGCTACTGATTGATCCAGGTAGGCTTTTTATATGAAGATTTGTAAAGTATATTTCTTAAATAGTGGGAATTCAGTTGGAGCCTTAATTTTTGGAACAGATGCCACATGGGATAGCTTTACCATACAGGACTCTTGGAACAGAAGCATAATTATATGTCTGCTTTTATTAGCATAAGGAAGAGAGTCAAGAAAGTAGATTTTTAAAATGAGATCTGAACATTTAAAGCTGAAAATGAAATTACCTTGAGTAACTGAAGAGACCAAATGGAGAGACTGACCTGCAAGTGACTTACTACATCTAGAACAGCAGTGTTTCCTGGTTTCTGATTAAAGTGTTGCACTGGCTGCAGACTTCAGGCTGGGCCCAGTGCACTCAAAACAGCAGATGAGACGGTTCTGAAACACTCCCAATACAATTTATGGGGATATTTTCTTGCCAAGGTGCTTAAAGAGAGTAAGAAATAGAGACTACATCTCTGACGAATTCAGGTAGAAATCTAAAAACATGTTCTAGAATGGCACCAGGTGTCACAGTATTTTGTACACTATAAATGTGAAGTCAGTGATCATGGTCTTTGTCTAGGTTTTTGGAAATATTCTCTGAGTTGCAAATTTCATATTTGTCTTTATAGAATCAGTGTTAATTTCACTTGGTCCAAGTGCGGGAAGGATGAGTATAGACACTGTCAGAAGACATCTAATATTTGGACAGTCCTTTCTTGCTGGATGCACCAGTCATGGATTTTATACTGATGAAATGCCATTAGGTGGCTGAGTCCATTACAGTACTGCCCTTGAAGTGTAGACATCAGCATGACTGTGCCAAAGAGCTAATATAGGTTCACTTACATGGAAAAGGTAAGTTCTGTAAGTTTGAGAGACTATTTACAAGATAACTGCCAGAAAGCAGTGTGTTTCTATATTTCATTGTCCTTGTTTCAGAGTGAGAATTCACTTTTAAGTTTTGGAAAAGAAGGCAGGCATTGTCCTATGTAAATATTATTACCTATTCAGTTTTCACTGGTTGATTAGTTAAACTTTTTTAAAGAAGTGTGATATTCGTGTGTAATCCATCCTTTATAAATAAAGTTCATGCTGCATGGACATCTGTCTTGGTGATGTACAGGACTGTCATAAAAAATGGTTGGCTGAAAGGAGCTAATATAATTAAGGAATGCTCTGAACTGATCAAGAGAAAATACAGTACTGCTTAATGGCCTAAAGCGTAATGCAGCCTCAAACGTATAAGTTTTTACAAGAACTCAGAACTAAAGATGGCAGGTTGAAATCTCCTTTCCTGTAACCAAATGCTTAAACAACTCATACCAAGTGTCTGTAAACTTCCCCTGTGTTTTTGACCTGAGATTTGCTTTGCAAGTCTTTAGACATCCATCTTCTCCAAGAAATTGAAAAAAGGCCTAAAGTATATAACAATAAGTAAAGGTAAATCACATATTTTCTTAACATTCTTTTTTTGCTACAGAGTCTTCAAAACTTTGACAAATGCAGCTGCTAGTGGGCTGAAGCCATCATACTCCTGAGTGTTGTTTCACCGTTAACCTTTTGCTCTGTGGGTTACCTACCTACTGTGTCCTGTCCACAGGATCGGGACCTCAGGGCCTGGCCTCACCAGATGTATGTCTGTCATGTGACCGAGTGCAATCATTCTCCATCATGGAGTACATACATAAGCAATCATATATATGGTGAAACTTGCTTGCACAGCCCTTTGTCTGATGGAGCACGTTCTGTTGTAAGACCAGATACGCACTTCCTGTGTGACCAAAACGCAGTTACTTCCCATCATATGACCAACCATGTACCCAACATGGTAGAAAAATACAGCATTTTGTTCACATAATGCCAAATAGTAATGGTAGATCAGCCAGGGAGAGCTGCTCTCCACAGCTCCATCCAAAGGTTTCTTCATCCCTGGCCTAGTTTACAAGCTAAGCTGCCTTAGACTGTAAGCTTTCTGGGAGAGGGACAACATAGGGTTCGTGTCCAATGAGGACTCTGAGGTGATACAGTAATACAAATAAATAATAATGATACATAAAAGCAAAACTGTTTGGGTGGGACTGGCATCCTGTGCTGCAACTTCTTCGTGCTGTAGCTGTTTACCATAGGTGCATGTGTTGGGCTGGGAACCCAGGTCCCAGCTCCACCTGTCTCTTGTCTTGCCTTTTGTGGGAGGGAATTACTGGCTTTCAGTCCCCGAGGGCCTTTGTGAGAAAACTCGGCCCATGCCCTTTAGGTACACGGATATTTTAGTCTTTCCTTTCTGACTTTGGGTGTCACGAAGATAGGGCTCTCCATCACATGGATTGACTTGATGATGTAGTAGCAAACAAAATAGAAGGCATCGCCTGCATACTTTTACAGACTTTTTACAGCCTCTGCCTTCTTCTCTAGTGCCTTCCATGCTCGCGGGTTTAGTCACCTAAGTCAGCTAGTCACCTGTCTTTAGTCACGCAAGCATTATCGCCTGCAGGCAGTATTGTGTTTTGTGTCAGAGGGTGAAGTGTTTGATGATTCAGCTTCTGCAAAAGACAGTATCCAAATATAGAGAAGGGTACTGGGAAGGTGACATTATTTTCCTTCTTGCCATCCTCTCTCCACTGTCAAAGCACTCTTCACAAGTGCTTAACCAGTAATGTCTGGTATCTAATCATCTGGGCATCACAGGTGATTTGAGCACTAGAGGATGTGAAGGATTTCATCCTTCCTTAGCAAGTGCCTCCCGTTGTGATAAGGAACGTACAGATCTCGGCTCCCACTCTGCATCTAAAAGCAGCTGCTAAGTATTACTTGAGAGGGGGCTGCTGTTCGAGGACTGTATCTGTGGCAGTCTGTGGCGAAATGTGTCACTCACGCAAAAAGAAGGAGGTACGAGAGGGAGAAACAGCTCAAAGGAAGGGTCGGTTTACAAGGTGGAAAAGGGAGAGCAAGGGAAGTGGGGGCTACGAATGGAGGCAGCGGCGTGGAAGAGGCTGGGGGCAAGCAGGGCTCCTGGCTGCCATAGGAAGTGTGTGCCGGGCAGGAGGGCCCTGGGCAGGGGCCGGTGCAGTGAGAGAGAATCGGGATTTCCACGGCAGGGGAATTTGGGTGGGTGCCGGCAGTGCCCAGCTCAGCGGGTCCCGGCCACCGGCAGCGGGCGGGGGGTCGCGAGTCATCACC